>JANSVA010000009.1:6400099-6419950 GCA_025504915.1 Erythroxylum reticulatum | reverse complement strand
CCCCCCCCCCCCCCCCCCCCCCCCCCCCCCCCCCCCCCCAGGTCCAGACAGAAGAAGGTTCTAGATTTTTTACTCTTCTTCGACTAAAATATGGTGAAATTACCTTTTTACCCTTAGGTTATGTGAAATTACCATTTCACCCTCCAAACTTGACCTAAATTTGCAATAAAGCCCAAAATTTGGTAATCACCAAAACTTTTATTTTTATTTTAGTCCTTGGACTTTTGAGAATGTTAATTAAGCCCCTTAAATTTATAAATTACAAATTGTTCCTCTAAACATTGAAAAATTACAATTAAGTCCTTTAATTTTTAACAATTTTTGCAAATAAGCCCTTATATATATATATCAACTTTTCCAATTAGGCTTTCTAAGTGGCCAATAATTCTATAAATCATGTCCAATCACCTCTAAGGAATTGGGACACATTTAATTTAACCACCACGGTCATATCTGTCCAATGGACTCAGTTTTTCACACTAAAAAGCTTATATGTCGGAAATCTCCAAGATTTCACATACCGATGAACTCTAAGTTCATGTAACGACATATAACATTCTAAATCATTAGCATACATTCCAAAAGGATTCAAATACATCTTTGAACTCATATACAACCATCTATATATCAATATACTATAGTATCTCCAGATATAAAACAATCACCAAATGGATCAGAAAGTTCAGCGTTACACTGTTAGTAAGTTAGGTTAGTGACAAAATTTACCAACGGAATGAGTCATTAGAGAAACAGTCGTAGGTAATAATTAGCGACAACGTACAAATTTTCAATTTTCTATTTCATCGCTATATTTATAGATAAATTTTGGTCATCCATCAGTAAACTCTTACAGATAGATTTTGTTTTTTTGTCGATAAATTTACTAATATTGTTTTTTTAAATTTTCCCTGATTTAATTTTATTTGATAATCTTATGATTTATCTATAATTTATACAATTATCAGTTATCTGTTGATAGTATTTTGATTTGTTTCTACATTTAATTTGTTAAATATAGAAAGTTGATTAATGATATAAAGTAAAAATTATCTTAATTGATAATAAAAAATTCTTATCTACAATAATAGTACAAAATGACAACAACTATGCTATTCATTTGGTGAATGCAGATGCTCTGAATGTTGCGATGAGGTGTTGCCCTTTCCTTTCAACTCATCCATCTCATTACGAAGCTGAGCTTTGTATTCCATCGACTGTTGTAACTGAGTTGCCAATGCCTGTACTGTGCTCCGAAGCTCATGGACTTCATTGGATATGGACCGCCTATTAGATATTGTTATACTGGATGTGGAGGATTGCAAATAACATATATTCACAAATGAATCTAAGCCAAAAATGCTTCGATAATGATCCCTACCACCCACTGTATAAGGATATGTTTGACTCTCATCAACATTTTCAGACTTCTAAGACTATCATTGAATGCTTTCTTGTATTCGATCCTATCAAAAGACAATGTTTATGTTAATAACTGATAATTATTAAGCATTAATATTAAGGAATAAATTTCACAGACATTTAGTTTTCTACATTTGGTGTTTACGAAGGTCACACTATCATACTTCTCAGTGTGAATGAGCAAAAAGAGTTGACAGGGTGGAGGCTTCCTGCCCATAAACTTTTCCTGCATTATAATAAAATGTTAAATGTGAACTACAATTTTCAAAAATTTTGGCAGAATTTCCTTTATTTTTTTTATATTTACTCCCTGTTGAACAATGAAAGTAGCTAAACAACATAGCCATATATAACACCATACATTTATAACATTATCATTCTCCATAATACACTTTTTTCATTCCAAAATTCACATATCAAATTAAATTGAAATACATCAAAGTAAAAAAACTTAGAATATAAATGTAAAATGTAGATACTTATAAGTTTCTCTACATACTCATGGTGGGTAATATATTGTCTAGTGTGTACGGGAAGACTCTCTCTCCCCGATCCTCCACATTTATTGGTAGAATTACGCTCTGAAATGGATATTTCCTCAGGTGATGTCCAATACTACTACCAATGACTCCATATTTCTTTAGAAATATAACGGGGTCATACACCAGTCTTGTGTATCGCACCAACAAAGTCTCTATAATTTGTATGTGCTTGTTTGTCCCATGCTTTATAAATAATTGCGTCAAATTCAGAATCCCAAAAAAATTATTTCTGAAAAAAGATATGATAAGTGCATATAACCTACAATATTTATCTAATTAATTTATAAAAATTAATTAAAAATGTAAAAAATATATTTTTGTACCTCAAACTCCTAATAATAAAAATCCTTTTTTGCTTGAAAGATATTCTTCTATATATAACCCTCAAGATCAATCTTCTCCTTGAACTTGGATGTCATGTTTCTTAAGCATGGTCCAGACGAAATCAACCTAATAAAAAACAAATTTATATCATTTTTAAATTTAAACTAATAACTTAATTATAAACATATGATGTTTCATGCATTTTCACTTACAGATTGTTGACAATTGTGATGTAAGTTCTTCCATCAACTCCCTCATCTCTAGGATGAAGGCTGCCTCTTTTATTTGCAACATTTACCCTCAATATCTCTATTGATATAGGGGTGGTGGATGGTGTAAAGCTGTTGCATGGTGTAGTAGTAGGTACGAAAGGTGATGCCTCATTTCTATATCTAGTAGTTGGAGGTACAACACCTGATTCTGTTGCAGCTGTAGAATGTGATGCTTCATCTAGAAAGTAACTAGCTCCAAATCGTGGTCTGAACCTTAGTCACATCATATCCAGTTTTCTCTTTGGTGGCATATTTTAACCTAAAATTCATATTTTATTGAATATTCTAGAAATATAACAAATTCTAATTTCAAACTCATATAAAAAGACCCCAAATTGTTAACATCAGTAAAGTTCATTTGCTCATAACTATTTTACTTCCAGATAGTATGTCAATATAAAATTGTCAGAGTTGGGTTGAAAACAACATAGAACATGGTAGGAATGTTTGAATATGGTTAGGCTTTAAAACAAAACATAGAAGAACAGATTTGGGAACATACATAATGAAACAAAGTTTAATCTTTTCAAGTTCAATTTTCGTTTGAGAATTTCCCATCCCTAAAAATCACAACTTTCTAAATGGTTCCATTTCATGGTACGTTTCACATCAAATTCTAGAAAGACAAGTGATATAACATTTCAAAAGCAATGATTGCTTCATCTACAAACTCTCTGTAATTCATTGAAGTCCTGTTGCTAAAATAATTTTGTAAGGAGAAAGAACTAGGAGGACTTACACTTAAATTTTTGAGTTCTATTGTTAATTTACATACACAATATCAATATATCCAAAGTAACCATTACTACTTTAAACCTACATTGTAGCAGTAGAATGGCCTTTGTATGGAGAATATAGCTCTAGCCCTATCTGATCTCTCCTAAGGTCTTGTTACTCAGTTTACACATGCAGAAATGAAATCCAAAAATATTTCTTCACAATAGTTCTCATGCTTTAAACAAGAAGATTATTCTTTCACAGTCTCTAGGGAACAAATGAGGGTTGCTCAAATATGGACTCACCTGGAATTACTAAGATCTTTTCCTTTCTGGGTTGAGCATTGCTTGACGATCCACGCTATCCATCCAAATCCCTGTCATCAATAGATTAATTTTTAATTAATGGAGGTTCCAAGAAAAAAGAAAGCGAGCTTTGAAAATCTTTAAATTGGATACCTTTTTTGTGGATGAGATCTCCTCTTTAGCTAGCCTCCAAATTCCTTTAAGAAAAATCAAATCCCGATGAAATTAACTCAAATTATCTATGCCCTAAACGATTATAGAGTTTGATTATTGAGTTTGATACCTGTGTTGAGCTTCTTGTACGAAGATTTGAGTGTGAGTAGCGCCAAAACCATCGATCTCCTAGCCTCCAGAGCCAACGTCACCCTCCCTAATCAAGAAATGATGTGAAGATTTGAGAAAGGGCAAGTTAGTTTTACCCTAATTGTCTACAAAGTGTTGTTGAATATTGGATTGGATATGTTATCGTTTTTGTGTTTGTCTAAAACTAGTGTTTTAAGAGGGTTTCTCTCATGATGGAGAGATCCTCTCCTTATTTTGTAGCTTCTGTTTTATAATGAATGAATTTTTAATTTTTAAGAAAAAGGAGTTAGTTTGGATACTTTATTTTATGTTCTTAGTAACTGATACATTATCACAAATTAAATACAAGGAAGAAAAAGAGATCCTAATCAATAAAAGCAACAAGGAGTAATAGAGCACCACACAATTCATAGATTCATCTAAAAGGTGAGTTCTTATGGAAACAAATATTCCTACCTGTGAGCTACTTCTCATCAAATGTCTTTTTTGACACATCTTAACATAAGTTTCATCAATTGCTTGTAACCAGATCAAGTATTAAGGCGTATTTTGCAGAAATAATATTAAGTATAAATGTTTGCTCAACATCTCATAAATAGACAAGAGCAATAGAAAAAGAAGGAGTTTTTCACACTCATCTCCATTTTATCAATTCAAGTGTGTTAATTTTTTCATTTTCTTTCACTTTTGCTCCTTATCTCCTTCCTAATTGCAATCTAACCCACTTAAGTTTAGGAACTTTGTAGTTAAGTCATTTTCTGTATTAATGAAAAAAGTTTAATAGTGTAGATCAATGAACTGAGTTTTATTATGACCCAAAAAAAATAAGGAATGAGTTGGCTCTTCTCTTAAGATTTCTATCGTTTTAAGAATTAGACCATAATAGGTGTAACTCCATCTTTGTTACTACTTTGGATGTTGTCTGCATGCAAATAAATAAAATTTACATATTTGTCTATACCTTGGAATCTCATAACAAAGGCCCTAATTTGCTTAACAGATATTATTAATTAAGATAAATGTTTCTAAAACCCATTTAACTGATGTCATTGCTGTCTTAATGTTTTTTAAATGAATTGGATGGCTTTACTAAAACCAAAATCATACGAAATAGAAAACTAACTTTCAATTTAATGAATCAATTTAGAATTGAAGCAGATGCGACGAGGAAGGCGAGGATGCACGATGTCACGAGAGACAGAGGAGGGGGATTTAGTAGCAACAGAGACGAGGATGTTGGGATGCTGAAGATTATGGCACGCTGAGGACGCACAATGGGATTGAGAGGATGATGATGACAAAAGAGAGAAAACAAATTAGCTGCGGAAGTAGGGGGAAGGGGGTTGTGGTAGTATTAGGTTAAATGAAAACGACATAGTTTGGTGTTAAACCAAAGGACGTAGTTTTTCTTTTATTAAAAACGTTGAAGCTGAAGCAAATGATGACATTTACCTCTAAAATTTACTTACAGAAATGTATTTCTTCAGTAAACCTAAAACTTATTTATTCTGCGAAGCATTTCTTCCTTCTTTACCAATAGGAATTTTCTTCTATTGCTATATTCCATAGAAAAATTTTCAAGATAATTTCCTTCCATATTTACCAACGGATATTTTTTCCATTACAAAATGAAAATTTTCCTGACAATGTTACCAGTGGAACATAATTTTTAGTCGATAATTTGCTACAGTTTTGTTTCCATCGGTAATTTTCCATCACTAATTACTAATTTTCTTGTAGTGTTTGGATAATAAAATTAGAAAATTTAGATTGCAAAAATAATATAAAATGTAAAATATCTTAATGATCCTTGATTTTCTTTTTTCTTGTTTTGATCCTTATTTCGTTAGTTGTAAACCTCAACTTCCCTTATTCAGCTTCATACACTGCCTTCTTAAGTTTATGGCTTCATTTTTCTTAATATTTCTTTTCATCAAAATAATAAACACATTAGTAGTAATTAGGTTTTATTATTATCAAAACATCAATATGAAGCTCCCTTAATTCAATAAAACAAATTCATGCTACATCAAATTTAACAATTATAACTTATATTGGTCGACCACTAGCTAATATAGGTTAGCCAATCATCCAAAAGGACATGATTTTAGCAACTTAAAATGCTCAAAACTAATTTATTTAATTCAATTATGATTTAGAAAACTTCCCAAAATGTTTCCTACGCAATGAAGTGAAATGAAATGTTTATGCATGGTGAACCTTTTAGAACATTTAAGTGATTAAATAAGACCACATTTAACATTACAGACTAAAAAATGACCTTGATAAGCCTTGATCTTCTTTTGTTAATGTTTTGAACTTCATTTTGATGGTTGTAAACTTTAACATGATAAGCTATGTTCTTGATTTTATGACTTCGTTATATTCTTATATTGTTTCAATCACAATAATAAACTCATTTATAGCAATTATGTTTTACTATGATAAAAAAATCAATCGAAACATCCCTTGGCTCAACATAAACCATCAAAGAGAAATCATGATTGGAAGAAAAAGTTTTATATCTTTTAAGGGTAATAATAATTGGGAGTTCAAGTATGTGTAGAGTAATTCTAAATTTTCCTTTAATAAATGAAGCAACTTTAGTATCTATTCTTTTAGTTAAGATAAGGTTTTTATACAGTGATGTATGTCCTTACCTTCTCAGGGAGATGTAATAAGCATGAAAATATTATTGGATATTAAATAGAGTCCCCGATATATAGACTCGTAGGTCGTTGATGTTTATTCATTCTTTAAACAATTCAAACGTACGTTTTCTTTCATTATAAACATGGATCTCAATCATATTTCATATATGGTTGAAAAACTCATCTCCAAATATAAATCCTCTGACTTTAAAAAGAAAAAGTGTGATAAGTTTCATGATAGATCTGAAAGACATAATTGAGACAATTCCTCAAAAGGCACTTTCAAACAGGAGATATTACGGATATAATAGAAACTTAAGTTGCTTTAAGGAACACTATGATCCTAATAGAGTTTAACTTAACAAATTTCATCTAATCTATTGTCTTCACCCACAAAGTGAAGGGAAAAGGACTATGCATTGTTGATGACATTTTTATTCTTAATGGTTTGTTTAGGTGGGTGATTTAAGGTTTAAGGAAATTGCATCAGGCCCTAGATATACAATGTTATTATGTTTCTAATGATTAAAGAAATCTCAATCATATTAAGTGTGATACAATTTGAAGGATCAGAGAGCATTACATGGCTTAATTATAGGTGTAATTTCTTTTTGTATAAAAATTGGTCTGCTTAGGTCCAATGTTAGTTTATTTTTTAAGGCTCCAATACTATGGTTTTTTCTAATAAGCGTGAAGCCTAACTTAGACTTAAAAACTAAAAATATGTCTAAGTAGCTGAATGAATTGAGAAGTAATAAGCCCAAGTTTGAAGAATCACATAGCTACTCAAATGCTTAAGTTAAAAGAAAAATGATGGGTTAGACAAGCTCTTGCTAAAAAAAAAGAGTTCATACATAATGAAGTAATTCAAGATGGATAATTGTTGTGTATTTTTAACGAGTAAGAAAAGGCATATGACTATGTCAATCTTGCACATTTGTTAATCAACTAGTTCTAAACTTGTAAGGATATGATTAAGAGTATGAGCGAGAGCTTTACCCAGAAGGATTTGATCGATGAGTTGAAGAACTTATTGATCAAGATGATCTAACTTTGGATATACTATTGGAATGCTTATAACATGTATCACATGATGAGCTTGGGTTATACAAAATTAAGTTAGGCCTAGCCTATCGCCATGCCTAGGTGATTTCAATAACGATGAAGAAGATGAGGCTACATTAAGACCAATAATATAATGTCATACATATATGATCTTTTCTATTTTAGGTTTATATTTTAGCTTGTTTCTGTATTTTTTAAATGGATTTATTTCTACATTTAAAGTTTGAATGAATTTCACTTTTGTCAACCCTAGCATCTTAATTATTTAGGAATTTTTTTTTATTTTTATTTTTGTTTTCAAATTCAAAAAAAATCTGTTTGTTTGATTTTTTAGTTTTAGTTTTTGTTGGTTTGGCTTATTCGAGTTTTCGAAAATTATGAAAAACTATCAAAAGTAGTTTTTGTTTTTCGCATAATCTGATTTATTATTAACACTTCATTTTTGTAATTAATTTAAATTAAAATAATTTAACAATTATTAATAAATATAATTAAAACTAAAATATCTTTAAAATATATAAATTTTGAATAAAAATTGATTTGATAATTCAAATATATTTAAAATAAATATCAATTATTAATAAAATAATTTTTATTAATAATATGTTGTGAAATATTATATAAGATACTAAAATAAATTTATTTAATTAAAATTAATATATCTCTAAGTTTTATTTAACATATAATTATTATCAAGGATAAAAATATAGTTACATTAACATTAATAACCAAACATGTTTTTTGTTTTATTTAAAAGAAAAATATAAAGTGAGAACTAAAAATCACAACAAAAAACTAGAATTAGAACCAAAAGACCCTTCACTATTACATCTTTTCATGTCATTTTGATTAATGTATTTATTTCCAAAAGTAGAAAATATTTTTTTGTCTTATTGCTCATATACTTGTCATTGTATTATTTTGTTAGTATGTTGTTTATCCTTTTAACTTGCTTGTCATTTATCTTTGTTTATTGGTCTATAATTTCAACTAGTCGTTTGGTTTCTCATTTTACTTAATTTTTTAATTCTCTGTTTCATTAGTCATTTACTAGTTTCACTTGTTATTTAGTTTGTTATTTTGCTTATGTTTAGTCTACTATTTTGTTGGTCATTTAGTCTATTGTTTCATCGGTCATTTAGTTTATTGCTTCATTGGTCATTTAGTTTATTGCTTTTTTAGTCATTTAATATATTGTTTCATTGATTGTTTATTTTTTTAATTTCATTGGATGTTTAGTCTAT
This sequence comes from Erythroxylum reticulatum, assembly GCA_025504915.1. Taxonomy (NCBI): domain Eukaryota; kingdom Viridiplantae; phylum Streptophyta; class Magnoliopsida; order Malpighiales; family Erythroxylaceae; genus Erythroxylum; species Erythroxylum reticulatum. The sequence continues at coordinate 6,411,108 of JANSVA010000009.1, read as the reverse complement.
TGTTTTGTTAGACATTTTGTTTTTGAATTCTATTGGTCAGTAGTTTTGGAAATATGCTTTTTTACATTTCAATTTGTGATCTATCTTCTTGTTATTTCTTTGCATAGAGTTTTTTCATATTTGTTTTAGTAGTCACCTTAACCCTATCATTTCATTGATTGTTTTGTTTTATATGTTTTTGAATTTAATTGATATTTAATCATTTCATATATTGTCTCACTAAAAACTTATATTTTTCATAGCTGTTAGCATGAAAACCTAAAACATAGTTGACAATGACAAGATGATTTAAAATATAAATTAATTACTCGATAATGTCCCTTTGATTAAAAAATTAAAAGAAATATAGTCTCATATGTTGATCATTCTAAGTCATTGGAACTTCAAATACATAGATCAAGTCTAAATATTCTACGATTGAGAACATTTATCACTCATTATAAGCATATCTAGTTTAGGGATAACTTTCCTTTACCTTCAAGTTTTTTGTATGATCTTATCCTTCCTACTGACAAGATTACTTTCCTTATCTTTACAAATGTAACACATATTTTTCTCCTTTTCTATGTCATTGTTAGTATTTTTATGACCTATTTGGTTGCTCTAAAGCAACTAAGCGTCCTTATTTATGTACAAATGAGTTTTAAAACCTCCTTAAATATATAGGTTATGTCCATTTATAAGAATTTACATAAGGACTGGTGTCTTTCTAACCCATTAGATTGCCTTAAAGTTAAAGTGTTACAAGTAATCCTTTAAGATTTTTTTTAATTACATTTGAGTTAGAAATTTCTATTTCACATATGTTACTGGAAAATTGTAACATGAACCCAGTGGTTAATTGTTAAAATGTAGTTATTAAATTTGGAGGCAAGGTTTGGAACCATGAATATGTTGCAGTGGTCAAGTTAGAGGAGAGGGCCCTATATTTATTGACATCAAATATGACACTAAGGTCCATGAGTACTTTATATTGGTGAATGCGATCAACAAAATCATACTCTTAATGTCCATTTCTTGACGTAATGACTCTACTAGGACATCATTTATCAATATGGTATCAAATGTTAGATTTGACCTTCATTTCCTAAGTTCTAGTGGCTTTTACTGAAGGAATGTAAATGGGGCACCTTTCGATGATGGTCATGGTGTGTGAGTTTGTTATATCTCTTACATCAATTGCTTAGCATGTTGTTATGAAGTTTAATTTTTAACAGCTTGGTCATTCAGTTAGTCGTTAACTTAAGGAAATTTAAGGGTATTGGTTGTTCCACTAAACTAGTTATACTCTAATTAGTATTAGAGAAAAGGATATTGGTGGATGGGGAATTAGAAATCTAGTAATAAATTCATTGGTTAAGAAAATTAGTTCTTTTCACTTAGGGTGAGTGGTTTAGTATAAGTCTAACATATGCAGTAAAGTTGTTGGTTAGGTTATAAATTATAACAAGAGATAATATAATTTGTCTTAAAATATTGATTCCTTTATAAGAATTGACGCCTCAACTTGTAGTACCAATAATAGAATGGTTAGTAATGAAGAAATATCAATAGAAAATTTTGAGAAATATATTGATAATTAGGAAATCGCTAAAATTGGAAAGGATCAAATCTATCATCTAAAAAATTTACTTCTTCAAAGTTCATATTATACTATGATAACTAAAGAAAGAGATATTCCTTTACCAAAATATTTTGAAACAATACATCTATTTTCACAACAAGTTTACGAACAAACAAAATGATAAAAACTACAACTAAATTGATATGAGATAAAACACAAGTAGGGATAAAAACTATTAATTAAAGAGGGATTTGTTAGCTCAAAGTTTATAATTAATGATTTTGATGATAACTGTATAATTCTTCAAAATTCAAATTGGATTTATTTCCTTATATAGGCAATGGTATAATTCTTAAAAGGAAACAAAATCATAGGGTAATTGCTTTCTTTCTTACAGGAACCTTCTTTATGAACTTGCCTATTAAAAAATGGTTCCATGACATCTAAAACACTTTTACGAATTCAAATAATTAACTATAGAATTCTTGACAGAACGTTTGAATATCGAAGATTTCAGTAGAGATAATATCAAAGATTAAGCAATGATTAGTTAAAGAAATTGCCTACTTAAGGAAGAACCACTGCAATTGCAAGACACACAAATATATAGAAAAATCAAGGAAGCCAAATTTTTTATGTACATTATAGCTTCCATACTTTCAAAAGCCATATCATTATCAAATCTCTTGTGTTTTAGAAAGTGAAAATTCTTTTGAGAGAGTGATCATTGAAGCTCATATTGAGAAAATTACTTTGCCATCTGTTGAGAGCTTATAGAGGTCAGACAAATACTACTAGTGTGGAAGGTTGAAGAACCTTGAAAAATATTTACTTGTGAGCTTGAAGTGGCTCGCCAAATTACTACTTGCATTTAATAGTGAAACAATCAAGTTGGATACTTGGGGATTGGATGTGGGCTTGGGTTATAAGCTGAAACAATGTAAATCGATTGTGCTATTGTTTCTCTCCTCTAACTTTTAAATTTACACATTATATTGTTTACTTTTTCGTTTTGCAAGACGCTCCTTCACTTTTAAAATAGTCTCTTTATGTTTTTAACTTTGCAAGAGGTTCCTTTTAGTTTAACAAGCTCTTATCGTCTAACAGACTCCTATTTTAATTTTTAATTAATATTTATCTGTTATAAAAATTAAAAAAACTTGCAAAATTTTAAGTCATACATAAAGCACCCCTCTCTTGTGTGTGATTGTTTTATCATTTGGTATCAAAGCAAGGTTTCACATTTTGTTCTGTTTTACAGCACGTGATAAATCTTGGTAAACAATTTGAGAAGCCTTGAGGGACAATGTGTCTCAAAGCCTCCTTACTTCAATGGAAACAACTACTCATACTAGAAAGAGAGAATGACAATCTATCTCCAGTCTGAAGATATTGAAGTCTGGCAAGCCATCAAAGTTAGAGCTACACTTCCCACTATAGAAAATATAGAAGTATGGTCTAATGCTGACAGAAGAAGTGCACAGCTAAACGCTAAAGCAACATATTATCTGATTTGTTCACTATCTCCAAAAGAATATGAGAAGATATCCTACTGCTATACAACAAAGGAAACATGGGATAAACTACAAGTCACCTTTGAAGGAACTGAGGTAAAGAAATATAGAATAAGCTTTTTAATGCATTAATATGAAACTATTGGCATGAAATAGGGGGAAACTATAGATGAATTATTCAGAAGATTCAACAACATCATCACAACCTTAAAGAACTTGGGAAAGATATATCCAAATGATAAACTTGTAACTAAAATTCTAAGATCACTACAAAAGGAATGGAGATTTAAGGCGACAGCTCTAGAAACTACAAGGGATCTAGACATTATCTCACTCGACTGGCTATGAGAAAATTTGATGATCCTTGAAATCAAGCTTAGGCGAGATGAAGGATCCTCTTATATAAAAGAAATGACACTAAAAACAATTGATGAATCAAACGGTGATGAAAATGACACTGAGTTGCAAATAGATGGAGATGATGAGTTCAACTTCATGGTCAAAAAATATGCCTGCTTCTATAAAATGAAGCTGATGAAGAAAAGAGAAGGAAACAAGAAAGCTAGGAACAACAGGTTCCTATTAAAAGGTAGCAGTAACAATAACAAGACAGAAAACAATCAAATCAAATGCTATCACTACAAGAAAATTAGACACACAAGACTTTAATGTCCTTTTCTTTATAAGGACAAGTCAGAGAGTAGAATGTTAGATTAGTGTTCTAAAGACAATCGCCTTTAGCACTTTTGTGCAAACATTATTTGATTAATAAAGAAAAAGGTAATTTTTTGTTAATTTGATGTTCTTTTATTTATGAATTGATGTTGATCTTAGATGAATTAATGAAGTCCATGATATAAAACATATTATGAAGGAAATCATGATGAGATCATGATAATGAGATTCCTATTATGTACAATTATATTAGTATCTAAATTATCCCTAGTTATAGGATTAATAAGATAGGACATTATTAATCCGGATAGACTAACACATGGTATACTCATTAATTTGATCATGTAGTGGATCTCACAAATTGTAAGCATGAGATGTTTAAAGTTAACATGTGGATGTTTACTATGAGTTGTAAGTGCATCAGATGACCTGTTATGAGATTATCATATGGATGATCTATTAAATGGTCTGATCATAGCAATAGTGCAAATATCCTTAAAATTGAGGTATTCAAGGATATCTTGGATACTGATCGTGTTCTTTGACATCATTCCTTTTTGCCTCAAGATGAGGTCACTCATAGGGTGGTGATTGGGTACAGCTATTGGTATTTGAAAGTAATTAGGTAGCCAATAAAGGATTCACCACTCTTGATAGAAGGAGATGATACCCACAACCTCTTGTCGGGGTCATTACTTAGGAGTCTCTGGCCAGAGCGATTATGTGTCATGAAGAGAGTCTTTAATGACACATAGAGTAATGATATTCCAGGACAAGAACTAATATCACTTGGACTAGATATGATGTAGTTAGTCTAATGGGAGTTGACATATAGCCTATACTCCGAACTAAGTGGGGTATAGTATGGTAAAAGGACGAATTATACGATAATTATTTATGAAAAGGTTCATAAGTCAGATAATTAACAATTGAAGAGTTCGTATGTTAATTTGCTTATATTATGGTAAATTGGCATCATGAAATCCTTTATGATTTGATTGAATTGATAATTAATTCAAATGGCATGATACCATCCATGATTTACTCAGATTAAGAGTTAATTCAAGTGCTTACAATAACCAGGAACCTAAAGATCACACGCATAAAAGGTCAGAAGAAAAACAAAGTGTGTATGGTTGCTTTTAAGTAGGCTAAGATTGTGGCTTGTAGGTCATGATCGTGACCAAAGGTGAGTCTATCAATTAAATAGGTGAGTCTATCAATTAAATAGGCCACGATCATGGCTTATAGGCTACGATCATGACTGAAGGCTCAACTTATTTAGATAAATGAGTTCTTCACTTATGTACAGTAGAGCTAACCAATCATAAACACACTCAAGTGAGGGAATAAGATGTCTAGAAGGGTTCTAGAGTTAGAAAGAAGTATCTTAAGTCTTGTTTATGCAATTTATGCAATTGTTGCATAAATCAAAGTGCATGCAATAAAGAAAACCCAGAAAGCAAGCGATGACTACAACCTGCTTAGATGAGGATTATGAAAACTTTGAAAAAGAAGAGCTAGAAGTCAATGACATTTGCTTCATGGATGAATCAAGAGACGATAAGGTATATTATTCTAACTCTGATATTAAAGTTGATGAATTGAAAAATGCATATCATAAATTGTATGATCAGTAAAAAAGTTGACAGTGAAGTATTTCAAAGAAGTTGAGAATTCCAAGAACAATAATGCATCTCTAAAGAGTAAGATTAAATCATTAAAATATGTGAATGAAAGTTTTGCGACCAAAAATATGTCTCTTAAAGTTGATTACAAATAAAAGGTCTTTGAATTGGAAGCTTTGGAAGAAAGAGTAGCTAAGATGGAAAATACTTTGCTTGAGAAAGATTATGATAAAATGAGATAGAAGAAAAAGTTGCCACCTTGGAACTTTAAAAAGATAAATATTTTGGAAAGATCTTATCTATAGAAAAAATCTTATAAATTTAGTTGATGGAAGGAATAACCTGGATGTATTACTTGGGAGTGGGAAATGCATTTTTGATAAGGCTAGAATAGTTTACAATGAAAACAATAATATTAGGCCATACACGAATTACTTTATAAATCCAACAATAGCTATAATCAAAACAATAGGAACCTGATACATGGTAGAGATTATATCAATTCTCATTCATCTATTTTATGGTTCTACAGTGGCATACATGGTCACATTAGTCATTCTTGTCAATTTCATAAAATGGAGAAATTATCTTAAATGTATATTTAGATACCGAAAGGTTAAGCCACTAACTTGAAAGGACTGAGAAAAATGTGAGTACTGAAAATTGAGATAATACTTTCTGCAGATATGTTTCAAAACGGAGACAAAAGAAAATCAATGAATAGTTGATAACGGTTGTTTGAGACACATAATAGAAAAGCATTTGTTTACCTGGCACAAAATCCTTAGACATACTAGTATGAGCATTTTATCAAAATTATACAAGAATGCATTAGTAAGAGGACTACCTACCCTGAAGTTTCAAAGTAATCAAAAAAATTCAAATAAAAAAGGATATTGAATTACTTCAATTCGGAGAGATCATGGAGGAGAATTTGATAGTAGAAAATTTGAAGATTTATGTGAAAAAAATGCTATATCTCACAATTTTTCTTATCAAAGGACTCCTTAGTAGAATGATGTCGTTAAGAGAAAGAATAGGACCCTAGTTGATATGTCCAGAACAATGCTATGTGAAAGTGGCCTACCCATGGTTACTGGGTAGAAGCATTATCTACTACTTGTTATATACTCAACAGGTGCCTTATAAGACCTATTATAAAAAAGATCCCTTATGAGCTATGGAAAGGAAGAAAACCAAATATCGCTTGCTTTCGAGTATTTTGTTATAAGTGCTTCGTTCTAAATAATGGAAAAGACAACCTTGGAAAGTTTGATTTAAGATCAGATGAAGCTATCATTATGTGTTACAGTACTGCTAATAAAGGATTCAAAGTTTACAATAAAAGAACAAAGAAGATAGAAGAATCAATATATGTAGTATTTGATGAAGCACTATCTTCGATAACAGCAGCTAATTCAAATGACGAAGAGAATCATTTGGTTCCTAAAAATATATCGACTACACTTATAGTACCCTTGGAATAACAAGATCAATAAGGTCCTTCTGAAGTTAGGATAGAGCAGGCTCTTTCCTCTCAATAGGAGCTTATGCAACAAAGAACATCAAGAGAATGGAGAGGTCAAGATATACATTAATACATTATGGGAGAACCTTTTGTGACATAATATTTGGTGCTACTAATCACACTTTCTGTGAAGAATTCTTAACATTAATGCAGGGGGAGTTTGAAATGAGCATGATGAGATAACTATCCTTCTTTCTTGGATTACAAATTAGGCAAATAGAAAAAATGATCGTGATTAGACAAGACAAATACATAAAGGAACTTATCAAGAAGTATCATTTTGAGAATGTCAAACCGATTGGTACTCCTATATATACTAGAACTAAAATTGATAAGGATGAAGAAGGCAAAGCTAAGAATGAAATAAAGGATAGAGGAACAATTGGGTCACTACTATATTATACAAGCTTAAGACCAAGCATTATACTTAGTGTATGTCTTTGTGTATGTTTTCAATCAACTCTAAAAGAAAACCACCTTCAAATAGTCAAGAGGATCTTTCAATATCTTCACAGAACCATAAATTTTAGATTATGGTATCCAAAATTTGATTCTTTCAACATAGTTAGCTATTGTGATGCAGATGATGTAGGTGATAAATTCAATCGAGAAAGCACAAGTGGGCACTGTCAATTTCTTAGAGGATGTCTAGTTTCTTATTCTTGCAAGAAATAAACTGCACAGTGCTTTCAAAAACTGAAGTGGAATATATAGCAATTGCCAGTTGTTGTCCTCAAATTTTATGGATGAAGCATCAACTCTAGGATTTCTCTTTGAACTTTAATCATATTCTTATATTATGTGATAATACTAGTGCACCAAATCTTTCGAAAAATCCTTTGCATCATTCTAAGTCTGAGCGTATATAAATCAAGAATTCTTTTTCTTAGAGATCATATTTTATAAGGTACCATTGATCTTTTGCATGTTGATACTGAAAATCAATTAGTTGATATCTTCACTAAACCACTCTCTAAAGATACAATTTTCCTATTAAGAAATGAGCTTGGTATGTGCAAACTATCTAATATTATTTATCTATAAATTTTCTATACTGCTTCTCTCTGTTAACATTAATAGGATCCTTCTTTTCTAAAAGGCTCCTCTCAGGTTGGAGGCCTCTACTGATTTTAGTAAGTTCCTCTTAGTTCAGAAGGCCCCTCTTAGTTTATTAGGGCATATTACACGTGTCCTAAAAAGGTAATTTCTTTTGTTTTCTCATTTCAGCTTTTAAAGACGTGCACGTATTTTTGTAAACTAGTTGTACGAGACTGATAGAAGATACATAAATGATCACTCCTCCTATAGTAGTGTACGATTGTTTATCTTCACGCAAGAACAACGCTCAAGAATCTCTTAATATACCAAAACAAACTTCTCTTTCTACTCATCCTCATTGTTCTTCGAAGCACTGCTCTTTACTCTCTACATTCTAACTCTTTGTTTTCATCTTAAATCTTCTAAACCTTACCCATCGTTATTACAGTGATATGAACCAAATCAAAAGAAAACCCCAACTTTTTCTGACAGCCATGGTGAAGCTCATGTAACTGAACCTATCTCCTCTAAACTTCAAGTATCAGAATCACCATTCTGTTTATGCCCATTCCTTCTCCAAAAACTTTTACACTTCCTAAACCTGGTCTTACAGATAAGAAAGTGCCTGAAGTGTACTGTATTGCAACTGACAATGATTTAGATGAAGAACTTGCTAGGTCGATAGATGACCAGGGACCAAAGGAAGTCTTACAAAGCAAATTGAGAAAAATTCTGAAGAAAAAGAAACCAATGATTCTGAAAAGAAAGAGGAAGAAGAATCTAGAAAAAGAAAAAGTGAAGAAATAAAGAAAGGCAAAGTGCGTGTGACTGAAGATGCTATTAAGGATCCCATTGATAGAAATAAGTTGTTTCAAAAAGAGATGAATCCTAAGGAAAAAAGGGCAAAGAAGATAAAGATAGCTGCACAAAAAGGAAAGACATCAATACCACCAAAAATGTTTCAATCAATGGAAGCTAAAGTCTGCCATAAAATGCAATACAAGAAAAGAAAGATGGTTGTTGGGCAGATCTTGCCTCCTATGATGTTTAATGATTTAGGTATACCTATCTTTCCTTAATTTGTTTCCACTTATTAGGAAATTTTTTTGAAATTAAACGAGACTATATGTGATGAGCTAGTTAGGATATTTTACACTCAAATGAGAAAAGAAGAAATTGATGGAAAGCTAGTCATTATCTCATGGGTACATGAATGAGAAATTTTAATTTTTGAAGAAATCTTAGGAAATATACTGCACGTAACTCCTATAAGGAGAACTAATCTTCCCTATTATAAGTGGGATGTTGATGATTTGGAGCTAGTAGAAGTTGTCAAATCTATCTGTTGTCATGCTGAAAACACCTAAAATGGGAGACCCTGGAGTAAGCAATTAGACTTACTACCACGATGTCATGCATCGTTATTAGCTACTTCAATTTTTCCCAAGAGTAGCTCAATTAAAAGATGAAGCCTACTGGACACTTATGTAGTGTATAATTTACTAAAAGGAAACATAATGAATTTTCTAGCAATGATTTTGAGGTTCATGGTAGATAAAGGGAATCATAAGAATACCATTAGTTGTCTGCCATATTGTTTCTTACCAAGATTTTCACCTATTATGGAGTTCCTTTTGTAAATCTAAATTGGTATGTACCGGCTAAGTTTCATCCTTCCTTCCTTACTAATTTGGATACAAATTGCAAAACAATTTTTGGGTAGAAAAAAGATCTAAAAGAGTAGTTGAATAGTTAGATCCTGCTCCAGAATAACAAACTCCTGTCCCTCCTCAGGATGAAAGTAGTGCAAGTCTCCGTCAAATAGATGAAGGACATTAAAGTGAATTAAGAACAAATGCGAGAAAAAAATAGATAGCATGCAAAATCAGCTTCTTGACATACAGATTTTGCTCAGAAGAATCTTTGAATCTCTTCAATAACTTTTTTGCTATTTATTTTCTACTTGGCTCATTCATACTTATGATTTTATTTGATGCATTAATTACTCTTTCCCTATGTTTTTTATAATGGAAAAAGGGAGAGAAATAGTTTACTTTGCACTTGATGATATATTTATTTTGCATTCATTTATCTGTGATATATTTTTAATATTTAAATCTATGATAAACAAACTATAGGCTCCTTCCTTTAGAATTCATGTTCCTTCTAACTACGAGTAAATTTTACAGGTATCTTTCGAAACTCTTTATTATTATTTGAATTTTGAAAATATATCAATTATTGTTTTTCATTAACAAAAAGGGGGAGATTGTTAAATCAATGTTTATGATTAACGATTTTGATGACAACTGCATAATTCTTTAAAATTCAAATTAGATTTACTTCCTTATATAAGCAATAGTATAATTCTTAAAAAGAAATAAAATCATAGGGTAATTGCTTCCTTTCTTGTAGGAACCTTCTTTATGAAATTGCCTCTTCAAAAATGATTCCATGACATCTAGAAGGTTTTTACGAATTTGAATAGTTAGCTCCAAAAATCTTTATAGAACATTTGAATATCGAAGATTTTAGTAGAGATACTATTGAAGATTAAGCAACAACAAGTTGAAGAAATTGCTTTAAGAAAGCAAAATTCTTTTGAGAAAGTGATCATTGCAACTCATATTGAGCATTTGTTGAGAGCTTGTAGAGGCTAGACAAATACCACTAGTGTGGAAGGTTGAAGAACCTTGAAAAGTATTTACTTGTGAGCTTGAAGAAGCTCGTCAAATTAATACTTGGATTTAATAGTGAAACACTCAAGTTAGAGACTTAGGGATTGGATGTTTGCGTTTTCATTTTCCAAGAGGCTCCTTAACTTTTAAAATAGGCTCCTTTTATTTTTAACTTTGTAAGAGGTTCTTTTAGTTTAACAAGCTCCTTCTATTTTTAAATTTCTTTAACATGATTTATTGTTTAATAGGTTCATATCGCCTAATAGGCTCCTATCGTTTTACAGGCTTTATCACCTAACAGGCTCCTATTATTTTTCAACTGGGATCTTTCTATTATACAAATTGAAAGTACTTACAAATTTTTTAAGTCACACACAATATCCA
>JANSVA010000009.1:6387351-6399999 GCA_025504915.1 Erythroxylum reticulatum | reverse complement strand
TTCTCTCTCTTCTCTCTTTTTTTTCGTCCACGAATTAGCTTCTTCATTCCCCCATGCACGACAATCTTCTCTCCTTTTATACCCTTAACAATTAGCACAATGTCCAATTTACCCTTCCTTACATGTCTTATGTTCTTTATCTTCAATTGTCTTGCCAAAATTACCCTTGAACATTCTTATAACCTTAGCACTTTAATTCAATCAACCTATATCATATAAGCTTTATAACATCAATATAAGAATTAACTCCACAAACTTTTCTAAGGATCTTATAATTGATGTAACTCATACTTATTCATAAAGAAAAAAATATTTTGGGTCAACACATTAATTAGATAAATATTGTAGGTTATAAGTACTTATCGTATGTTTTCCTTTTTTTCAAAAAGAATTTTCTTGGGATTATGAATTTGATGTGGTTATTTACAAAGTATGGGAGAGATCAGCTCGTACACATTATAGAGACTTTATTGGTGCGATACACAATACTAGTGTATAATCTCCTTATATTTATGAAGAAAAATGGAGTCGTTAGTAGCAATATTGGACATCAACCGAGGCAATGTCCATTTCAGAGTGTGATTCTACTAACAGACATGGAGGACCAGGGGGAGAGAGTCTTCCCATAGACACTGGAGGATTTATTACCCATCATAAACATGCAGAGAGACTTGTAAGTATCTACACTTTATAGTTTTACTTTGTATTTCAATTTAATTTGACGTGTGAATTTTGGAATGAAAATATGTATATTATGAAGAATGATAATGTTATAATTGTTTGGTGCTATAAACGGTTGTCTTGTTGAGTTACTTTCTTTGTTCGATAAGAGGTAAATATCATAAAAATAGATGAAATTTTGTCGACATTTTTGTAAATTGTAGTTCACTTATAGCATTTTATTGTGATGCAGGAAAAGTCTATAGGCAGGAAACCTACACCCTGTCAAGTCTTTTTTCATACTTATACAAAGAAACATAATGGTTTGAAATTTGTCAACACCAGATGTAGAGAACTAAATGTATGTAAAATTTATGCTTTAATATTAATGCTTAATAATTATAACTTATTAACATAAACATTGCCTTCTAATAAGAACAAATATAAGAAAGCGTTCAAAGATAGTCTCAATAGTCTGAAGATGTTGATGAGACTTAAACATATCTTCATATAGTGGGTGGAAGGGACCATCATGGAAGGATCTTCAGCTTAGGTTCATTTGTGAACACATGTTATTTGCAATCCTCCACACAAAGTCTAGTAGCATCCAGTAAGCAGTCCACATCCAATGAAATCCATAAGCTTCGAAGCACAGTACAAGCATTGGGAACTCAATTGCAGCAATCTATGGAGTACACAGCCCATCTCCTTAATGAGATGGATGAGTTGAGAGGGGAGGGCATCACCTTATTGCAACATTTAGAGCATCTGCATTCACCAAATGAATAGTGTAGTTATAGTAATTTTGTATGAATTAAATACTTATTATTGTAGACAATAATTTTTTATTATCAATTAAGATAATTTTTTATCTTTTTGCTAACCACATTGCATTCTTTAAACCTAACCAAATGTCACATTCTTTAAACGTAACATTGCAATTGATGGTATCTTGAGTATTTTTCTTATTTCACTAGCTTTCATGGCTTTTACATTACACAATCTAAATACATCTCACCTTAACCCTTGCCCACATTACAACCCTAAAAAGTATTTGATTTATGATTATGCATGTGAATCCTAGTGGTGGAGAAATGAAATGATATGCAAGGTTGTAGAATGTTATGTTAATGAATGATATTTTAGTATATCTTATTTAAACATATTTTCCAAGTCTACCTTTAGATTGTTCAGTTTCTAAAAGTAATGAATGATAATTGATCAAGAGTAGAAGCATTGAATGTTAAGTTGTCGCTATGGTTTTAAAAGTTATTTAATTTTTCTGATGATTGTATATTCTTGCGAAAGATGAGAAGTAAGTAAATATTTTGGGTTTGTGATTTTAATTTCGATGTTTTTCCCGAGGATAGCCAATTACCCAAATACCTCACCGTAACCTTTTCCCACATTACAACCTTAAAAAGTCCTTTGATTCATGATTATGCATGTTAATCTTAGTGGTGGAGAAATGGCATGATCTGCAACGTTGTGGAATGTCTTAATCATAAATGGTATTTGAGTTTACCAATGAATTTATCATATTTGAACACATTTTATCAAAGTCTACCCTTATATTGCTCAATTTCTAAAGGGAATGGTTATTGATTGATCTTGAGTAAAATCATTTAATGTTTAGTTCTTGCCATGGTTTTGAAAGTTATTTCTTTTTTCTTAGTAAATATGGAAAATTTAAAAATGTTTTGGTTTGTGACTTTGATTTTATTGTTTCGTCCAAGGATGGTCAAAAGCTAAGTTTGGGGGAGCTTGATGTATGCTTAATTGTTTATACATTCACTCCTTAACATTTAATGATTATTGTTATGAAATGCTTAAGATATTCTTTTTAGTTCATATTTGGTATTAGGTACAATTCGGAAGTTCAAGAGCTAAAATAAGTTAAAAGTACATTCTTTGAGATGCTTGTATTGATTTTAAACTCATTTGTCTTTGTGGAATAAGAAGGAAATATATTAGAGTGAAGATAGGGAAAGAAAATGCAAAAAAATAAAGAATTCACCATACGGTGGAAGATGCATGACTGTGCACAATTTCGAAAGATGCATGGCTGGGTGCACGACGTGCACCCAACCGCGCATCTTCCTAGAATCTAAATTTTCACATAAATAGATATTTGAGCGACTAAGTGAAGGATTAATCATTTTTGGACAAATAGCAGGGGTAGAGCACGCACTCTTTGGAGACCCATGAAGGGCTAGGCTTCCTTCTTCTAGTTTTAAGGTGAAATCGAAGACGATGAACAATTTTGGGCATATCTTTATTGTGTATAATTTTTTTTCTCTCTAGTAATTGTTTATGTTATCTTAAGTTTACTGATTTAGGTATTCATGTATGAATGATCATTATTATCATTTTGTTAGATTGTTTATGTATGTGAAACCACTTCTAGAATCTTGAATACAATTCGTAATACTTCTGTTTTGGATTCATTTGTGGCAACTAACGACTTTGAATCATTATGGATAATGTAACCTTGGTTAAATAACCCGAACTTATATAGTTGCTGCCTTGATTAATCTGTTCTATTTCAAGTCACAAAATAAGTTAAGATAAAAATACTAATATGAAATTAGAACATCATCAACGTGTATAACATCCTCAATACCAGTTCATACATCAAACTTAAAGAAAAGCAACAAAGGAAAAAGAAAAACATGAGTTAGATTGGCTGGAGTTTGCTGGACAGATCTTCTTGCTCCCTCCATGATCTTCCTTCTATTTTCCCCTATTTAGTAAGATGGTGGCTGCCTCTTTTGGGTCTCTTAATGTTCATTTATAGTAAATGAGTGACTTAGGGTTAAGTTTAGGGCTTACCCATGTCATATTGTCTTAAAAATGCCCTCCAAACATCAAAACATATGGAAAACTCTATGTCTGGTGAGTGTCTGTTATGATTATGACAGTAGTTTCTATAATGATCATGACACTCTATGAAAGATCGTGACACTAGGGAGGAACCTTCTGTCATGACCGTGACACTCATTTCACAATCATAACCCTACCTTTTAGCGCAAGCATATGCAAACTTCCTTAATTCTTCATTTATCTGGGTTCATTCACTAACAAACACATCAAAACACCTAAAGAACATAAGATTAAGGTCCAAAATCATGCTTTAAACCACATAAACAAACAATCACATTAAGATAATTATAAGCCTAAATATGCAATAATCATCTTATTAACCCCTGTAAACACACTAAAACACCTACCATAACATAATATAAACTTCAACTATCAATATCTCTAGCAATCTATTTCACCCTCATTATTCATACTGTGACTTAATTATATATAAGATCTTATGCGTTGACTAGATCAATCCAATATATGAAATCCAACATTGAATCTTCTATGTTCATTACTTTAATCTAACATAACCAAAAAGCAAGCATAATTCTTAAGAAACTAGATTCTTTTATAAATTAAATAAATCAATTCAAAGAAAAATTTTGGGCTTTATCCCAATCAAATCTATATTCCAATTAAGTTTTTTAAAAGTAAAAGAAAATAAAAATAACGAATAAAGAATATAAGATGAAAGAATGAGTGATTATAACTCTTGAATCTTGATGTTTATTAAATGATACTTGATTGAAATCTTGATTTTTTCTCTAAAGTTGTTACTTTTTTAATTTGTTTTTGAATTTCATTAAGCCTTATGACTAACATTTGGCACTCTAAGGCGTCTCTCTCCTTTCTCTTCTCTTTCTTCATCCTTTATCATAATAACTTGAAAATTTTATTAAACATATGTCAAATAAGAGACCCCATAGGTCCTTCTATTGCTACGCCTCTATCAGCTTCTTTTCTCTAACAACTACTACCAAAAAAGTATAGAAAGGTCATATATTAGTCTTGTGTTTGTACTAGCCAAAAAAAAAAAACAAATATAATGAACTAACATAGAATATGGTTTGAACGTGGTCCCCTATTTGATCTGTTTTCTTAAACATGGGCCTTTATTGCTCCCATGTTGGTGAACATAAGCCCTTATTCGTTCTATGTTTTAGTTCCTTCTTATAAAATCATGAAAAAAATCACTACATCTCAATTTAAACTTCCACAACTTCATTTCTTCTTCATTGAAAAACTAGAATAAGGCCCATAAATAAAATATAAAGGAAAATAACGATCAAATCCTATTGAAATCATTAGAAGACAAGTTGTATACTCTTAGTAACATACTAAAAATGGAGTACATAGCATTTATCACTTTTACATCGTCAATTTATTGGATATTTGATACAGTTTTAATATCAAAGTGATTATGAAAGCTCTATAAGTGTGAGGTTGTTTCCATTTTCATTGAAGGATCATGTTAAGTAGTGGTGGAAGGAATCGCTTAGAGCCTTAATCATAATATAAGAAAATCTTGAAAAGAAGATTCTAACTAAGTAGTTCTCTCTATTCAAGCTAGCTAATATCATAAACAAATATTGTCCTTTCAAAATTTTGATAATGAAACACTTTGTAAGAAATTAGATAGATACAAATATCTAATGAAGAACTACCTAATAATGAATATCTCTAATAATGAGTTACGAATTCCATGGAGGATATAAAGGCATTGAATGTTAAGCTAGAAATCCTATAGTAGAACAAGTTGACTAATTCCAAAAACATAATATTTCCTATAGCACCATTTATAACCTAGGATGGAGAAATCATCTAAGTCTTTCACAAATCAATTAACCATTTTAGAGGCAACTCTTATATGGATTCCAAAAATATATATAAAAAAGAAGTAGCCAACTATAAAATGTGACATTAAAAGACTTTATGAAAGAAACTAAATCTTAACTTTAAAAGTATGAGGCTTCAATAAAGAACCTTCAAAATTAAATTAATCATTTAACAAAAATTATAACTAAAAGATAGTAGGGTACATTGTCTAGCGACATAATACCGTAGGCAACATATTAAATTAATCATCGTATTGAAAGGGTGAAAATTGACCAATGATAGGAATGAAGAAGTCGATAAAAACATTTCTAAACAAGAAAATGAAAAGGAAGAGAATAGCAAAGTAAGGTAATATAGGCCATGAATTCCTTACAAAGTTAGATTAATACAAGAAGCAAATAAGGAAGAAATAAAGCAAGAAAATCTTGAGGAGTAGGTATTAGAGATACAACAAGATGGAGTCAACACCATCATCTAAGACATTATACTAACAAAGCTAAATGATCTAGGGAGTTTTATTATTTCATAGATTATTAAAAAAAAATTATAACTAAGGAATTAACAGATTTAGGGTCAGTGTTAATCTAGTTATTAATCCATATTCAAAAAATGGGGCTAGGAGAACTAAGAATAATAGGAGAGTGATGTAATTTATAGATAGTAGACATCCTATAGGTATTAAAGAGAATGGTTTAATAAAAATTGATAAGTTCATTTCCTAATATAAATTTTACATTCTTGATGTGGAAGAGGAAAATGGTGAATCTTTAATTCTAGGTAGGTCTTTCCTATTAATGACTAGAATAATCTTTAATGCTAGTCCAAAGTTTTGATTTGCACCTAATCTTTTCACAAAAGGTCTAATTATGCCCCTATTGTTCTTTAATAACACTTTCACCCTAAAGTTACTAAAATAGTACTCATTATACCCTAAATAGTGTGTAAAAGATGTAATAAACATAATGGTATGGCTTGTTTACATCTCTTATGAAAAGTTAATGTCAAAATCACACCTTTTACTAATATTTTTTGAAATATCATTTTTAGGATCATTTCAGCATGTGGGGGTTCTAAGTTGCCTAGTTATGATATCCTATAAGCTAAATTAATGATTGATAAACAATAAATTCAAACACTTTAACTCTATTAAGATTTAAGTTCCTACCAATACCATTTTGAAAATTTTAAGGTGTAATATGATACTATAGATAACGATAAGGACCAAGTTAGATTTTTAATAAAATGTTAAGAGGAAATTTGTACTTTTTTTTCTTAATGTTGAGGAAGGTAAAATAAAACTTAGGGTTAAAAAGGATAAATTTTGCTTCTCAATATTGAATGACAGTACCTAGTTTTTAGTTAATGATTACTTAAGCTAAGATAATTTTTTAAATCTTTTGCTGAAAGAAACCTTTTATTGAGTAACAAGGATAAGAATAGGAAGATAAGGAACAATGTCATGGAAAGAGGAAAAATGAAATGAGAATTTGTGCCTAAGTAATTTAAGTTCATTTTTCATTTTAAGATTTTAAAGTTTTTATTATTTTTATTATTGTCTTTGTTACTTAAACGTGAATTCTAGTTGTCTATCACACTTTTCTTATACAATAGGTATAGCACCCCACTCTTGTAAGACACGTACCTGACATTCAGAGTGAAATTCGAGTATGTACCCTGTGAGAGAGGCATGATAGAACAGTCGGTCAATCAAGTTCAATACAAATTTATTTTTAAAACAATGCATACATATTACGGAAAATCAATAACAAATCGGGCCCACTTTATTCGTAAACATTTTCATTCACAAGTGTTACAACCATTATACAACTCATCAGAATTTCACTAGTCACTTGGGTCTAATTCAAATAAAATACATTTTAATCATAATGTCTTTACATTACAAAATCATTCATCTACACATTGTATAGTATGTATGAGTACACATTTTGATACAAAATAATGAAATACATATGCAGACGCAAACTGATCCCGACCTCTATCTCTTACTCGAATGTAGTGGCTAGACTCTAATTTGTCTAACTGGAGATCTGCTCTAAGCTTGAAAAATATTGCAAATTTGGGTTGAGTTTTGTAAACTTAGTAAGTAGACCATCCTCGATGGCTCACTTAATCACATAACACATTAATCCATATAATCACATATTTCACATTACTTCATCAATTTATCATAATGAAACACATACATTTCATGTTCACTTAAAACATATATCAGATTCAAAATTCAGTCAAACTATTTAAATCATACATATTAGATGCGTATGTAGTGCTCATGAGACTCACTTTCAATTATTATTATTGTGATTGAGTGCCTATAACTGTTCCGTATCTATTGTGGATACCAGGCTCATTGATAACTGTCTCATATCTGCTAGGGATACCAGGCTCATTATACATAGTGAACCTTTAGCTCTTAATCATAATCTGAGCCTTTAGCTCCTTTTCACTTTATAAGCTTTAAGCTCTTTTTCGGTAGCTACTCTAATCACAACAGCTTTTATGTTATCATACATTCATGTAATGAAATGCATTAATCACATATGATCAATCAATCATGCTATTTCTCTTTACACATATCTTAGGACCTTGGTCTAACATTCAACATTTCAGGTGAGAATCACTATTTCATTCACATGCATATTGACATTTTTCTTCAGAACTTGGTCTGACGATTAACAATCAAGTTGAGTATACACATAGTCTGTAAAATTCACATTCAATAAGCACTTCCAATATAATATTCATGCATCAAACGCCTCGGACATTCAATGTCCGAAATTAGTACAATCACATTCACATCAATCATATCAATAGTCATTTAATGCAGAAATTGAAAATATAATAATAATGAAATGAGACCATCTAGGTCGACTCACAGTATGCTCCAGATTAGCATTAGCTTCTATGATTTGGAAACATCTGGATGTGGACATTCTATCCTGTATCATCATTATGCAAAACATATATTACATACACATTATTAATTGCACAATCTTATGAATACTCAATCACATACATATATATATGTGTTGTGTATAATGCATACTCAATGACAATCGCAGGTATATTATCTAAATTCATATCTTAAGCTCATTCTCTTTTCATAATTCATATATGCCTAATTTAACTTAGATTTATACTTTATTTGCACATAATCATTCTCGACTCTCCATTCAATCTTTACCTTTTGTATGTGTCTAGCTTATTCTTAAGCTTACACCTCAAGACACTTGGTTATTCTAATATTATAACTCAATTTCTCGTCATTTATAATACATATTACATATCTCCTTTGACTCATAACTATAATCATATGAACATCTTCATTCATACTATACTCATGGCTTTGGTACTTTGATATCATCCATTCATCCACTAAGTTATAGCCCTAATTATAACTTCAAACATATCATACATTAGTCACTTAATCAAAGCATCATTCTAGGTTCATTCCAAGTCCCATTTAAGCTTTAATTAAGACCAATTGACCTATGAATGTTCATTAGGCGGACATCTATGTATGTTAAGCGGACCTTTATAGTTATCTTGCAGAAACTTGAAATTTTAACCCTCTAGAAGTCAACATCTCTTCTTAGGTTCTTCATAGAAGTTGTAGAACTTGAACTCCTCTTTCTAAGAATACTTAAATGACCTCAATCAAAGTTCTAAATAAAAATTTATGCCTCTTTCCCCAATCATATCCAATTGCATCCTCATTTTCTAGATTTGTAACGCTTTACTTACTACATTCACTACTTTATGCTTGGTCTGTCATTTCTAATTTAATTTCTCATTATTTCCCCATTATTATAACTCCAATTAAACTCAATATCATCCATAAACAAATTATAGTCAAGATTGATCATGAACAATAATAATAGAACAAACATATATATATATACACATTCATCATCAACTTTCTACACCCAATACTCAACTTCAAGTTAAAATTAGAAACTTTTAAAGATAGAATTTGGATTCAATGTCTCATGAAAATTTTAGTCATATGTCTCTAATTTAATCCAAATCAAAACTCATTCCATTTGGATATCTACAGGTTAAGTTATGGATAAAATGTAGAAGCATATATAGTGGAATTGTTATAGCTAATATATTCCAACACACTTTAAACACCATTATCAATTGGCCTCTAAACTTTCATCCTAGTTCTTCTCTTTTCAAGAAACTGCACTTATCTTTTCTTTAACTTTAATACTCAATCCAATTCATTTCTAAAACAACCAATGATCCACGTTTTTATCCATCAAAAATAGAACATAACAATATCCATTCACAATCAATTTTTTTCTGCACTTCTTTCTATAGCCATTAAGGATTCATTATAACTCTAAATCGTCTCTATATCAATTTATTAATCATTAATCATCATACATGTAAAAGCAAGACATTAATCTACACACATTACTCACTCACGTTTTTACATATACCCATCCTTAATTTATAAACATTTAACCTCTAACTTACATCAAATATGCTTCATTCAACAAATCAGGAAGAGTTAATGCTTATACTTACTTGTTTAGCTTCAAGATCTTCAAATCACACTTAACCCTAGCTTCTCCTATGCATCCCATGATCATCAACTTTCAAGGTGAAATGGGTTGGATCTTTTAGAAAAAAAGAAGGAGATAGCAAGATAGTTAAATGGCTAGTAATTGAAGAAAGCAAAGTTCCATTTTGATGCTTGGAGAAGAGAGTGTCTTGAGTGAAGGACAGAAAGATGAAGAAAATGAAGAAGATGGAGATATGAAGCATATGTCGTGAATGTGCAAGTGAAAGACCATGAAATGGTCTTTAATTGGGTAAAAGAATAGTAAGTGGTGAGTGGTAGTAACACTTGTCACTTTCCTAAGGACCCACTTTTGGCCTTTTAATCTACTACTCCATTTGTCTCCAATTTTTAACCCAAATTTCTCCCAATTTTCAATGACACTTGTCATTAAATATTAATGTTACATATTAAAATTTCTACTACCATTTGACATTTATTTCGACCACTATTCATCAATTGTTCTGCCACTTGGCATTTTTCTTAGTCCAAAAATACCCAAAATTTTAGCATTTTCTCAAATTTTTATTAAAAATTTTGAGTCAATAAATAGACTCTCCAAATCAATTCTTAACACATACAATTCACAATTCCAAATATAATCAAATTTATAGGTCAATTATACCTGAAAAATGTCAATGAATGCATGTATAATCATTTTAATGTGCAAAAGTCAATATTCACATGTGTGTATGCTAACATTATGCATGAGCATATAATGTAATTTTCTAATTTCTCATTGCTATTTTCTCAATTATAGAAATCTAGGGTTCTAACCCTTAGTATGGAAACAAGATGTTATAGTAGGAAATGAAAAGGCTTAAAGAAATTTCTTTTCTCCATCTTTTCATCCCTTTTTTATTTTATTATCCTTTTCAATTACATATTCTTATATTTGGTACAATGAGAACAATATACATCTTAAGGGTGAGCCTACCAATTGCTCCTTTGTGACCATAAGGTGATAGGTGTAAGTCATGGAAATAGCTTCTTTATAAAAATACAAAGAGAAGGTTGCGTACATTATGACCCTCCTTAAATCTCGCAAAGTGGGAGCCTTATGCATTGGGCATGTTGAAGTATGGGAGGGGACAGTTTTAATTTTTTAGCCTTATTTCACCTTGTTAAATTAAAACATAGGTATCAATTATAGAAAATTTAACAATGAAAGAAGAGAAATTAAGATAATTCATTATAAGTTAGATCTTTTTTCTACGATTCAATTTATTTAGGTAAACAGATATGAACACTAAAAACTAACTTAATTTTAATTTGATCCAATATTTTTAAAGTGGATGCTTAATTTGCATAGTGAAACTTTTTTCTGTAATTTTGACATAAATTGAGCTAGAAAGTTATTCTTATCAAATGTAAACATTCCACTAAAAAATGTTTAATAATAAAGAAAGTATAAATAAATTTGCTTCACTAACTTTAACATCAAGTAAAAAGGTTAAAGTTAAGAATGAAGCTACTAGCTATTTTAATCAGTAACCTTATTCAGCAACTAAGGGTATTCATGAAAATATTTTTTACTTTCACATCACAAGGTTAGACAAGTCTTTAACAGTCCATTGAAATGTCAGAAAAATAAGTATTTTATTTTACATTAGATTTATATTGTTTAAAAGTTTTAAAAGGGAAGTTTATGCTCATTTATGTTTATTTTGTATATAAGGATGAATTATGTGAATTAATTTGATATTTGAAGGGATGAAGGATTAAGTTAAATTAAATTACAATTTAGTGTAAGCGTATAGGGACATAATTGGTTAATAGTGTGATTGAGCGGAAGACAAGTACTCCTTGTTAGTTTTATTGATTTGCCAATTTTGCAGTATAATTGATACTTATTAACTTGTGAGTAACTAACATTAGTTTTCTTAAGGATAAGCAAAAGCTTAAGTGTGAAGATATTTGACATGCATGAAATATGTACATATTTTTTAATTACCTAGTTTTACTTATCTTTTATATATTTTCAAATAATTAAGAAGATTTAACCTTAGGATGGGATTTATCGAGATTTGAAGGTTGGTTCAAGCTTATAAAATAGAGAAAGTCAATTTTTTAATAAACATAGCTCATTCCACGACAGTAAGCAAAGCCATATCTATCAAAGATAAGATGCAAAAGAAAATAATAATAAACGTGACCTATAATTAATATATGAACAGTGACAAGGCTAAGCTTGAACTATATGTAACCTAGAAATGAAATATAGAGATACACGGTTTAGGACGTGACCATGCTAAAGCACATTTCACCTCAAAAGAAGTTAAGGCATCAATTATCTTGGACATGATTACATCTCAAATCATATCTTTGAAGGATAAAACATATTTAAAGTGTGAAAATCCTAATTTTTAAAAAACTTTCGGTGACTTTGCACATCTTAATATTCTTTTCTCTCCAAAATATTAAGGTTAGCAACTAAAAGGTACTTAAACCCTGAGGAGGTCAATTTCGAATCTATTTTTATCAAGAAATCAAGATGTTAACTCATTTCACTAAAACAATTCCACAATAATAAAAGGTATCTTCATCTAAATTATTACTATCATGATTTTTTTAGTTTTTTAATTGTTTTTTATTTTAAAATGATTCGTGGCTAAATACTTCCATCATTAGATAGGAAGAATCCTTGTATTTATCTTTATATGATTCAACTCAATTTGATTTATGAAATAGAATCA
>JANSVA010000009.1:6350459-6367371 GCA_025504915.1 Erythroxylum reticulatum | reverse complement strand
CAAATATAGATCTCATGTACTCAATCACATTATTCACTAATGTAATCACATTATCGGATATGTACTCATAATAACTGATCGATATAATCTTGAGAACTTTTACATATATCACTATCCTTTGTTTCATTTTCCTTACGTACTTTCTTAATCAATTTGGGATTATAGACACATAGCCATCTTGAAATTCTAATTTCAATCCACTAACACCATCTTATGTCAAATCATAACTCTTATCACAGTAATTAAACAATCATTTTAAATTCCTAGTTCAACCTTTCAATTCCACTTTGCATAAAACATCTCAAATCTTGTCATTGCTGCCTATGTCTCTATTTATTTTCGGTCAATTCGTGAATATAATTTCACATCCATATAAATTCAAGTACATATCCACAATAAAATTTCATCATCATATTCACTGACATAACCACAAATGTTGAATCTGTGCGTAACATATTGGACTATGTAATATCTCTTATTTCTAAACATCCACAAAATTTCATTTTCTTATATCATGAAATACCCATATAAGATGTTAAACCTGAGTGCTCTGATACCACAACTGTTAGACTTTGATTTTTGGAGCCCAACTTTGATTTCCTGAAATGTGAGCTTATTCCAGTGAAATCTCCTTAACTATCTTCGATTCATCTTCATGCTTCGAAACCATGAATGTTGGGTCCTTGAGTCCTGGTGGGCTGGTTCGCTGTGGCAATCTTTAGGTTTCGTTGCAGCGAACAAACGATCTTTTCTGTGTAGATCGTTTAGGAAAAGTTCACTGCAGAGAACTCTTGAGTTCACTGTGGCGAAGTTCCCAAATTAGACCCAGGCATTTGTTGGGATAATTACGTTGCGGAGAGAAGCTTGACTTCACCGCGACGAAGATGCACAATTAGCCATAATAAGACCTTTCGGGAAGGGTTTACTCAATAGCCTTCCCTAGGTATCTACATCTATCCAATCCCTACTTTCACTCTAAGTTGTCCCAAATTCACTCTCTCTAAGGTAACATCATTTCATGACAATTTTCACTACCATTGATATTTTGTCAAATTCTCAAATCTCTAATCAATTTATTCACTGCTACAACTAATTCTCATCCTTGACAATTTCCTATCTTTCTTTTTCCATAACACATCTTACTTATATGTAACCACAATTCCTATTCAAAAATTCATCATCTGAAATCAATTACTTCCTCAAGTATCCCTAATTTCAACTCAACCTTATCCATACGCAAATTCATATTTCCACTCAATGGCATCCATAAAAAATTCATAATTCATTAATATCAAATTTTTTGTATTTTTATTCCCAAAACCTAAGATCACTATAAATTCTATAAAATAATTAACACCTAAATAATAATAAAACAAGAATCATAATTCTTATTTTATTTCGAAGTTTAATCATATTATTAACGTATCACTCTAACTACTTCTAAAAATGGTCTATCTCAACTACTGTAGCAACATAAGTATAAATTATGTAACTATTGTAAAGAGGGTTAAGCAATTAGTATTAGCTCGAGCTATTTTGGACATTATTATAATTTGGTTTAAATTAAATTAAATTTTATTTAAACTTTAATTATACTAAATTAAGTTTTAATTTCATTTAAACTTTAATTAAACTTAGAAATAATTCTAATTAAATATTGGTTATGTTCAAATAAGATCCAATATTTCATATTGATTATTAATTATTAATATCTGATATTTAATTATAAAGTTTCTCAAGCTTTACGATTATGTTCAACTTGATAAAAGTATATTTTCTCTCTTCAACCTGTTCTTTATGTCTAACATATTAGGTTCCTAAATATGTCAGCATTTGATACAAATTATAACTCTAAATCTTATTTAAGATTAGCTAAATTAAACTCATTAATTTATCTTTAATTCTCTAATTAAAATTTTTATATTCTCGTATCAAGATTAGCGTCAGGCTTATTAATGGTTTTGATGATGACCATATAAAAAGTTCAAACTGAATTTAGTTCCTTATATTATTAACTGTCTAATTCTTAAATGGAAATAAAATAGGACAAATGTTTTCCTTCTTAAAGCATCTTTCTTTATGAACTTGCCTTATTTATCCCTTAGTAGACTCTTATCGTTTGACAGGCTTCTATTGAGACTCATCTTGCTTTGTAGGCTCCTATTGTTGTTTTAAACTTCAAAAGACCTGAGTCATTTTATTTGAATTAAAAGTATCTCTTGCGTGTGTTTAGGAAGATGAATCCTACTGAGCACTCCACTACATTTATATAATTCATGATATATTCAATAACTACCAATTAAGCTACCCTTGACTAGAATATATCATAAGTAGTATCAAAACATAGCAATCACTATACAAGATAACTTTGGAGAGCCCAATTCAAAGGTTCACTTATAAAATTATCACAATGTGATTTTTTATAGATATATAAGTAATGTTTCAAATGGATTTCTCATATATAGTTAGTTCAATAACTTGTTTTTTAACAACCACTTACACGTTTGCTTAGGTATCTTGATACTTTAGCCTATGAGATCGACTACTTCCTTCATAAGGAAAAATCATAACTTGTGCTAGTCTTTTTACATTCTATTAATGTCTAATCTTAAAAAAATGGCTAGGAACAATTTAGGGATAGTACATAAATATAGTATGAATCTCATAATTATGACCTTATCATAATTTCGTTTGTAATGTATATTTATTTCATGGACTTTATCATATACATCTATGTTTGTATAAGATAAAAATTGTCTTTAAATAATTGTCACTAAGCTATAACTAACCAATTGGCTGTAGGTTATAAACTAATAGATAGAATAACGTATCTGCTTTTACTTTAAGAGAAGTGTTTACCACTACTCTTAGTAGATAATGGCTTCAATGTATAGATTATCATTACTCGTGGAACCAAATATAGTCGGGGTCATACATAAGTCAATCTAGACAAATTGATTGCTCCTATTTCTCGATTCAAGTATGTAGCTCCTCTTTACCATTTTAACATTTATATCACTTTATTTAGAATCGGTTTTCTTAGGTCTTACTGGGATTGATCTTAGATTGAACTAGTTGCCTATGATCATCCTGCTACACTTGAATTTGTATATGATCAAACAATCATTGTCAACAATATTAAATTTAATTTTTATCAATATGATGTTCAATCATAAAATAATCAAGTCAAAAATAGTGAATTTACAATTATAAAAAAGTGAGTTATTTGGTAACTTAAGAATTTCGCAATGATGTAAAAACTTGTCATCAAAAGTTATACATTTGGTGACGATTTATAAAATTGTCATGAAAGGATAAGCCTTTTGAGACAATCTTACTAAATTATCATGAAATGATAAGCCTTTTGTGACGAATATGGAAAAGCGTCATCAAAGGCTAACCTTTTGGTGACGATAACACTTGGTCATTGCTAAAGACTTGTTTTTTAGTGATGATTTTAGAAATTGTCACAAAAAGGTAAGTCTTTGGCAGCGATTTCAGAAATCGTCACCAAAGTTTTACTTGCTATTATTTTAGAGTCGTCACCAAAAAAACATAGCCACAGGACTACCTTGTTGTAGTGAGATGATAGAAGTAAAGAAAGAGAGAGTTACTACTTCTTATGCCAAATTAATTGTTAAGAAATTCTTAAAGTGTATAACCCTTTTACAAATCTTATGATATCTTTATGAAAAGAAAATTCATATGATAGAAAAAGAGAAAGAGGACAATGAGATTTGTTTGGTATAAAAGCAATTGTGATGATGTGGATAATTATGTGGTGAAGTACAGAATGTTATCTAAAGAAAAAAAAGGATAATATTTAGAGCATCAATTATTTTAAATTAAGTGTAGTATCACTAATTGTTTGTTTAATATGATTATTGGTAGTAATATTTTGTGATAATGCTAATAAAAAAGATGTTGGAAACAATTAATTTCAATGAGTGAAAAGCACTTAAGCATGCAATTGCTTAGATCAAGGCGACAAAAAGGATTCAGTTAACAAAAAATGTAAGTACTCTTTTTCTATTAGGCTATTAGCAAGTACAAAGATGAGGTATTTTCTTGATATTATGGATTTTGTAGACTTTAATAGTTGGACATTGCAGCACACAAAAATACATACATATTAGAGGACGACGACATAAAGCTTATTTTGTTATAATTAAATATAGTTTTAACCTTAACAATATTACAAATTTTTGTTTTTCTTTGATCTTATGTCTCATCATTCTGAAGCTTGTTTATTAATCTTAAAATATAGTTATGTGCTACCTTTTGTTTTCATGGTAATGCAATCAGTCAAAGAGAATACGGGGATCTGTAAGTCAGAATATTGAAATTTCCTGACGAAGATGAAGTCCTTGAGAAGCTTTGTGAGGATACAGTAATCGAATCCCATTCGGGACTTACAATAGTCTGGTACATTAATATCATTGCAGTTGAAAGATATCTCAAATAGTTAGGAGATAAACTAGTGGATTTGACCAATGATTTTGCATTTGATCAGTTGTGGAGAAGGTTAAATAAATCATCATTGTAAGGATTCAAATTGTAGAAGCTTATTTGTAGATGTTCTCAGGAAAGGGCGATAGCCTTCCCCTTCCATGAACTCTCTTTCCCCCTTTATTTGTGTAAGAACTTTTGATTGTAAAATCCCTTTAACATATCAGAAGAAAAGAGAAGGAAAAAAGAAGAAGAAGAAAGGTTTCATAAGTCAATAGATGACTATTAATTTAAACAAATTAAGTCAATTCACTCCAGTTAGATTACCACAAAGCGTGCGATGGTAGTATTGCTAGTCTGTCACTAGTATGAATGCCCTTTTATCTCTATCTGCAAATGCCTTTCCGCTGACCATTAAAACACAGTCATTTAATTTGAATTCATATTGAGGAATAGGACTCTCCGATGAATGACTGATTAATTGGTTTTTCAAGGTCACTACATTACTCAATATGAGGATATGGGAAAAATACCTTTATTAGGAAAGAAGCGTAGCATCAACGAAGTCTTGATTACTTTGTCCTGGCGCGGTCTAACAAAACGCATTTATTTTAATTGTCAATGTATCAGTTTGGACATATAGTTGACGACTATTTTCCACTCCATACTATTCTCTTCCATTTTGCATTTGGGTTATGGAATCCCTATAAGAGTCCAGGGGGTTAGCTAATCGCTATTGTGGTCGGTGAGCATTCAAATTCAAATGGATTGCACTTTAACAACTTCAGTTCTGATAATCTTATCCTGCTTGTGGGCTGCTATGGCAGGAAGAACGAAACTATATCAAAGTAAAGGTGAAGATGGCATGTTTGAGCCGCCCCCAATTGGTTCTTACAGCCTTTGCAAAGCAATGGTGGAACCACAAGGCTATGCTTGCCAAGAACACACAGTACTGAACCCTATGTTCGACCTTATGCGTGCTTTATGGCTCACTTGTGGATAATGGTTACAGCTCTTTCCACACTTTTTATGAGTTTCAGGTAACAACGCAGGATGGTTATGTTCTAGGTGTCCAACGAATGCAGATTTCACGGTCAGGAAAGAAGGCAGACAAGCCACCAGTTCTACTTCAACATGGGATATTCATTGTTAGTAGCATTTCAACTAACTTTATTGTTATAAAGACGAACTGAAATAACCTATTGAAAAATGTTCCCCTTATCAGAACTCCAAATGTAACTTGTAATCTCAGGATGGTGGAACATGGTTGCTGAATTCTCCTGACCAATCTCTAGCATTTATATTGGTGGATAATGGTTATGATGTTTGGATTGCCAACACTCGCGGGACGATCTGCAGCATGGCTCATAAATCACTTAGCCCTGATGATTCTGTAATTTCGATGTCAAATAATTTTCCTTCCTGCATTATTCCTGGAAATTTCTGTTACCAATTTCATCCTTCCTTACTCGGCAGGCGTATTGGGAATGGTCATGGGATGAGTTGGTTGCTTTTGATCTTCCTGCTACAGTCCAATATGTGCATGATCAAACAGCACAAAAGCTTCACTATGTTGGACATTCCCTGGTAGTGGTTCAATCTCTGGATATCACCTCTTGATAATTATTGAAAATGAAAAACTGATTACTTGGGATTTTAGGGAACTTTAATTGCTTTAGCTGCCGTTTCACGGGGACAACTGCTGCATATGCTACGATCAGCTGCTTTGCTTTGCCCAATTGCCCATCTCAATCAGATTAGATCTCCGCTTATTAAAGTCGCAGCTGACATGCTGTTAGCAACGGTATGACAAGTGATCTAATTTTGTGAAGGAGCATCCATTTTAATATATTTTAATTGTCTTAACAGTCCGATGTTGAATTTTCGTGTACTTGGCAGGATTTATATTGGCTGGGCCTCCGAGAATTCGTCCCCGGAGAGTGAGAAAACAAAATAAAGCAAAATTTAATTTCTTATATTTCTTATGGACAACCCAATAACTTTTGCATACTTACTCGACTTTTCGAATGAACAGGCAGGCTGTAACAAAGCTGATCGAGGATGCCTGCAAGACAACCGGGGCTGATTGTTCCTTCTTAATGCCTGCATTTACTGGTACTTGGTTATTTCATCGTCGCTTCATGATGAAATTTTCTTTATCCTTCGATTATTCATCAAATTGTCATGGCTTTTCATTACTACAGGCCCAACTTGTTGTGTTAATAATTCCAAGATAGATGCTTTTCTTAATAATGAACCTCAGCCAACATCCACAAAGAATGTAATCCACTTGTGTCAGAGTAAGTGTCTTCATTCCTGGTTCTTTAACTCTTGTCGTGCATGACAAATGGAATTTCTTAGCCATTACCAACACAATCTGCAGGCTACCAACAAAAGTTATCTGTTCTTTCTGTCAAGTTATTGGTGTATCATATGTCAATTATTCCAAATAATAGTTTTAAAAAATGACACATCAATTTTTCTTTAGTAGAATCAATGTGAGTTGGTCTCATCATAATGCTCATATTGTGGATTTGTCAATAGTGATTAAAACAGGAGACATAAACATGTACGATTATGGTAATAAAGATGACAACATGAACCATTACCAGCAGCCAACTCCTCCTATCTACGACATGGCAAATGTCCCAAAAGATATTCCTCTTTATCTTGCCTATGGAGGGCAGGACACGTTGGCCGACGTAAACGACGTGCAGGTTCTACTGGGCAACCTTAACGATCATGACAAAGACAAGCTGGTGATACAATATGTAGAAGAATATGCTCATGTTGATTTTGTTTTTGGCGTGAACGCCAACCAACTTGTCTACAATCCAATGATGGCATTCTTCGGGATCAACTGATCCCATTGCCTTATACTGTTTGTTCAGACTTGGCTTATATCGGTCCAACCACAATAGTAGATCAATTTCCATGTGTACAAACTATCACCCATGATCTAGAACAACTTTCTATTGTCCTTCTATACGTCCTTAAGCTATTGGATTAGTTTGATTATGTGCACTAGTGATACCAATCAGGTCCAAGGTCGACTTGGCCAGATCAGAAATCAATGGATATAATATGAGTTAATTGAGTTTCGTTCTGGATTTAGACTCGAGAGGTTCAACTAATCCGAGTCCGATATTTTCAACTCAAATCCCAATTAAGTTTCAGCTTTTTATTTCTTATGTTAACAAACCAAGCATAAGAACTTGTAGCATAGTCGTCCTATCCATGCCTTCTAATTTTCTTATTTACTTATCCACGTGGTTGGATTTCGACATATTTGATATCGTAAATCGGAAAAAGTTAGGGAATTATCATTTTAGTGGTTTTTATTAACATCATTGAATAAATGAATTATTATTAGTTTATGTTCTTCTAGTCAATCAGTTGATTGCAATTTTATGTATGATATTTTCATTTTAATCAATTAATACATTCTTGATCTTTATGTATTATGTTAATTACTTTTGATGTTTTAATATTAAATGTAAGTCCCTAGAACAATTATTGTGAAATTGAAATTATAATGAGATCAAAATTATGAGACTGAATTTACATTTATGTATTACTTCTAATAGTTCCTAGCTGTAGTTTCATTAAAACAAGATATTGATGAAATAGTAAAACTAGCACACGTTATGTTTCTTTCTTATAAAGAAAGTAATTAATCTCATAAATTAAAATATGAAAATATTTAAATAAACATGTAGGTTCTTATTAGAGAATAAATTCTCAGAAATGACCCGATGATAAAGATCCTAAATAGAATATTACTAATATGTCTTTAGATTTTCTCATTATAATGGTTATACAATTAATCCTCAAATTTGAAATTACCAATGTATTTCATGTGAGAATTATTATATTTTGATGCTACTTATGATCTATCATATTTAGGGTCATTCAGTTGGTAGTATTTGTATATAGTACGAACCATATCGAGATAATTGAGTAAATCAACAAAGAATTCATCACTCTAAAGTAATTAAAGAGAATGTTCTACTGTTCTTAATTAGTAGTAATGAATTCTATGGCCAGAGTGAATTGATATTGTGAAAAGTTGTTTTCAAAAATAAATTACAAAACAATTACTAATTAGAAAGAATGCATATGATTTGATTCAAAAGAGTAAACACTATATTCATAATCTGTCCAATTGAAATATTGGATGACAAAATGATTAAATTATACTTCATAATTATATCTACATAAATTAAGTAAAATCACATTGACATTTTCAATATTTGGGTGGTCATAACATATTGCTAGATGTCAATCTTAATATACGATTATAAATTATTTAGTTTGAGAATTAAACATAAATTAAAAAGAATTTTAATTTATCTAATTATAATTAAAATTTATAATCATTTCTAAAATATTAGAAATCTAACGAGTCACACATAAAAAGTAGTTTAATAGAAAAAATCAATTTATATTAAGTTGTACTTAATTGTAAAGTTTGAAAAGTTTTAGAAATCAAATATGAAATAGTTTTTCATTAAAATTAAATTAAATTTGAATTTGAATTTGAATTTAAATCTAATTATAATTGAAATATTTAATTTTTATAAATATTAAAATATAAACCTTTTTCTATTTATAGGAATAAGCGTAAGGGATCTAATACTCTTGCTAATTTCCTCTTAAAGAGATTTGAGTCTTTTTATTATTATGTAGAAACCACCGAAGGCTGTGGATGCGTGGTTGACATATTGTAAAGGTTTTAGTAGGAACTTCAAACTAGGTAATGTTCCTTTATTTTATGATTCATATTTTTAAAGTTATTCAATTATTATAATCTAATCGGAAACTGTAAAATTTTGTTTTCTATTGCATCCTATGATTTGATTTTGATTGGTTTCCAATAGGAGCATCAAAACCTCCTTTAATTGTTTAACTTGAATTAATTGCCTGATTGTTGTTGATTGATAAAAATCAAGGGTTAAAACCATGTTTTAATGAATTAGGGTTTATGATTTAATAAATTCCCAAATCTATTTTCTATAAATTTTTATGTTTTGCTTCTGCTTGTATTATGCTTTTATAATAACTATTCTAATATTTATGAATAATATCACATCTCCCTCTTGTCTCTTGGTTTTTGGAAAACAAATATGCATGTCCTTACTCCCCTTTGCCTTAGCTTCTGGTTAATTACGTTTTGGAAAACGATTTTGGATGCCACTACTCCAAAACGAAATCGGAATTGTTTGTGTTCAAATTAAGTTCTATGTTTGTGTGGTTGACTGATTGTCTTGAATATGTTATTTGATTTGTGATGGGTTGAAAGTAAGCATCGGGGACGTATGAAACGTCCCTAATGCCATTAAGTCAACACCAGCGTCACTAGTAGATGCTAGTAAGAGTTTTTTGTCACCAGTAGCAACTGTCACTACTGGTTAATGACCTCAGAATCATTGGAGAAGAAGCGATAAAGGCACAATGGTTAATAGGGAAACCATGGCTAGGAAAGAAGCAACATAGATGGGATAGGAGTTATCAGAAACCTTTGGCTACAATGACTTAAAACCAAGAGGCAGAGACCATGTGAATTAGAAGGAGAAGGTGACGACAATGCATGAAACCCTAATCTGTAAAAACAAAAACAATGGGACACGTGTAACACAAGCGCCCTTTATGGGGTCTGTGTTTGGAGGAGTGATGTTACACGTTCTCTAGTGCGTGCAGTTCGTGCACCAAGGAGTCCCTTAACCTTTTTCATTTTCATTTTTATTTGTTTTAAGCGTTAATTTTATTTAAATTGATTTAATTGATCTAAATTCCAAAAAAACATCTAAGAAGTGTTTTAGTAAATGTTTGAATTTTTTTCAAAGGATTATTTTTATTAGGAATATTTTGGAATTTGATTTAATTTTTCAAATAGTTGAATTATACAAATCAATAATTAGAATCAAGCCAAAGATTTTAAAAGATTTCTTTCATAATTTGATTATGTTAGAAATTACTAATATAATGAGATTATATTTTTTATGAGACCAAAATTTTTAAAATTATAAATCCCTCAATTAAATATTTACATGTTAAGAACATGGTTATTGACTTCCATTATTTAAGAATAAAACCAAAGTTATATTTGTTTTAATGCTTGTTAAGTAAATTCAAGGTTTGTTTCACTTGAATATGTTTTTATGTTAAATTAATGGATCCTACTTAACTAAATTTATATGATTTGGATGAGTAAACTCTTAATCATGTAAATTTAGAGGCAAGGTAAGGAATAATATATAAGATGTATTGTGGTAATGTTTTGTCACCTAATGAATCTAAGAATCATATAAGTTATGATTGATAAAATTGTTATCTACCAAATTTTTAGTAAACTCAAGATTAATTATTTTTTAAAAATAAAATAATAGGAATAATCAAATATTTATTAAAGTTCTTATTTTATTTAATTTTATGCCATAAACTAACACTTGCTTTGTTATGTCTTTTAATCGTCAGAAGAAGATGAATACTGATTTGTCCTTGATAAGCATTTTAGATGCTAATAAGCTTACTGGATGCAATTTAACAAAATGGTTTTGAAGCTTGATAATTGTTTTTAGGTGAGAAAAGAAACTATATGTTCTCAACACTCCACTTCCACCAGAGTTTAGTATGGATGTAGCTAATAAAGTATTAGAGCCATGTCAGCGTCATATTGATGATTTAGAACAAGATAAATGTTGAGTTAGTGGCATGAATGATCAATGGTAGGGACAAAAGAAATCAATTTGTCTACCATTATGAATTGTTGGCCAACTTACTCACCATTATTTGCTTGAATGTGTGGTAACACATAAGTGGCCATTTGTTTGTGACTTTGAGTGGCCAAGATTGAATGGCACAACGCAAATTTATTGCCACAAATTTGGCCATGGTTTCTCCTATAAATAGAGGCTTCTCGTTTGAGAGAAAACAACAAGTGAGGTAGAGAGTTCTCTTAAGGTAATAAATTAAGCCTTAAGTAAGAGTGAGTTTTGGGTGTATTGGGATATTAGGTAGTGAGGTAATTTGAGTAACACTATGGTAATCTTCTTGATTCACAAAGTCAAATTCCTTTGATGGTTTTGCCTGTGGACATAGGCTTTATAGCCAAACCACGTAAATTCTTGTGTACTTTTTTGCTATTATTATTTCTCTCACACTAATTAATACTGGGTGTGGGCATTGTTTTGAGCATAATCATAACAATAAATATGTGATATTGGCTAGTTTATCTTCTAAGTTTTAGAAGGAGTATAAGAACATAGATGTTCCAACTATAATAATGCATCTCAAGGAGTTTTTTGGTACAAAAAGTAAAGTGGAATGTTATGAGGCTTTTATAGCATTATATCAATGCAAGATGGGAGAAGGACTTTCAGTTGAATTACATATACTAAAGATGATTGACTATATTGAAATATTAAATCAATTTAGTTATGTTATAGATTAAGGGTTTTAGTATATTACTCTGAGCTTTTCATAGTTCATTATGAATAACTTATTGTTAGATATGTTAAAGAGTAAATAGGGATCCCATAAAGAGGAATCCAATTATGTTCTTTTTGATGATGCTTTCAAATGCAATGAAAAGAGCTCTAAGAAGAATAAGAATAAGGAACAAAAGGCTTCTCTAAAGTAGAAAAATCAAAAGGTGGTGCTAAGAATAAGGACAATGATAAGGTCATATATTTACATTGCGAAGGCATGGACACTGGAAAAGGGATTGTAAAGCTTCTCTTGCTAATTTGAAAGATGAGAAGCTTAAAGAAGCTACTTCTTCATGTATATTTCAGGTTAAGATCAATCTTTTACTTTTGTTTCACATTCTTTAGTATTAATTTACTAGATGTGGTTCTCATATTTGTAATGTTAAAAATGTCTATAACTTTAATACTTTGATTCATTAATTAATTTAAGGTAGAACTAGCTAAGCTACTATAGTTCATTAGGTCTTCAAAAAATCTAGTTTTGAACTTCTTGCTCATGGGGACTTAAGCTTTTCCTTATAAAGCAATGATGGACGCCATCAGTATGAAATGTTTACATTATCATGGATCAAAATGTCTTTATCTCCCAATTTAAGGATAGGAATTCCACCCAGAAGTATGTTGTTTAAACACACACTTATGTCTAACCTAATATAACCAACTCATTTCCTAGTGGAAGTGGCTTCATCCATACAAATTATATTGCCAAGAAAAATTACTAACAAGCTTTATCCCTAAATAGACCAATACTCTAAAGGAATTTGGTGAAATTTCACCCACAAAGGGTTTATCTTCTACTTTATATCTCCTAACTTAATCTATGGTTTCCATCTTTTAAAGAATATAGGAAAAATATTAAAATGCTAGGGACCTTCTTCAATAATCTGTAAAGTTTTCTCTTTAGAAGCAAACTTAAATAGGATTAATTGATCTACATTTAATATCACTTCAACTTGCCTTCTACACTTCCATAGATTCATAGCCCAAACCTTGAGGAGGGGGAAGGATAATCTCTTTCCTATAAAGAACTCGACTGTGGCAAAGAACCAAGCTTTAGTCCCCTCCTTGATAGAGAACAGAAGATGAAAATAGAAATACTGAATAGTATGAATTTTTATTGATAAAACTGAGAGCAAGGATCTTAAACTCTTAAGGCAGTCCGTGTGGAGGTGACTAAACTCCAATACTAATAAGTTAATAATTCAAGATACTGACTTGCTCTAACTATTAAATATTTATAATGCTAGACTCCTAACACTCATAACAGATTCCTAAGGATTCGCAATAAAAGATAATACCTAATAAATAAAGCCAGTCGGTAAAATAACAGAATAGCTAAAATGATGGGATGTGACTATTGGATATATGTTGGAATCAATCTAAGGGTTGACTAAATCTTGGCCCATGTGATTCTCATGTGCTTTTTTGAATTTCCTCCTGAAAAAAGTCTTTAAGAAGTGGAGGTGTCGTATCAGTGCATCCCTCCTGGAAATTCGTCTTGTCGTCAAGGCAAAAAGAAGGAAATTGTTCCTTGATAAGTTCATAGCTTTCCCAACTAGCTTCCTTTGAAGGACGCTCAACACATTTACCTAATAGTTCTACGTGGGAATGCCCAGTTATTTGTACCCATCTATAAGCAAGAACTTTTTCAGTTTATAAAACAAGTTCATAGTCATCATTAATAGGACAGATGTTGGTGGTGTGGTTGCAAATTGCCCATATCCTGGTTTCAACAGTGAGACATGAAAAATGGGGTGTATCTTGGATGATGCTGGTAATTCCAGCTCAT
This sequence comes from Erythroxylum reticulatum, assembly GCA_025504915.1. Taxonomy (NCBI): domain Eukaryota; kingdom Viridiplantae; phylum Streptophyta; class Magnoliopsida; order Malpighiales; family Erythroxylaceae; genus Erythroxylum; species Erythroxylum reticulatum. The sequence goes on along the minus strand of JANSVA010000009.1, from coordinate 6,353,643 downwards.
ACGTGACTGGTCCTACTTACCGAATGACCTTATAAGGGCCACAAAATTGAGGAGACAGCTTTTCATTCCTTTTTTTGGCCAATGACTTTTGCCGGTATGGTTGGAGATGGAGAAAAAGTGAATCACCAATCTGAAAGTTTAATTCACGCCTGTGAGCATCTGCTTGCTGCTTCATTATTGTTTGAGCCTTCAACAGGTGTTCTTTAAGGAGTTTTAACATATCATCACGAGCAAGAAATTGTTCTTCAAGTTCAGCAATTCTGGTTTCACCCTATACAAATGGATAAATAGTGGGACGACCCCTTCCATAGAAAAATTTAAAAGGTGTGGTACTAGTAGAGTAATGAAACCTAGTGTTAGAAGAGAATTATGACCATGCTAGAAAACGACTCCAAGAACGCGGTTGCTCCTGAACAAAGCACCTCAAATAAGCTTCAAGATAGTGATTGACCACTTCGATCTGCCCGTCGATTTGAGGATGATAAGAAGAGCTCATCCTGAGTGTGGTACCACTAATTCTGAATAGTTCTAGCAAAAAAGCACTCAAAAAGGTTGTCTCTATCTGAAATAATGGACCTTGGGATGCCATGAAGGTGTACAATTTCCCTACAAAATTTTTTAGCAACCACTTTGGCAGTATATGGGTGAAAAATAGGGATTAAATATATATACTTACTGAGGCGATCAACTACTACTAGAATTGTGTCGTGGCCCCTAGATTTTGGTAAACCAAATATGAAGTCTATTGAGATGTCCTCCCATATTATTTCGTGCAGAGCCCCTTACCGCAGGGTACATACCGGTACGCCCGGAAGTTATTTTGGTACATATCCTATGATAAGGGCGAGCTACATTCGATCTCTACATTCACTTCACATGGAATCCTATCAATATTCAATTATAAAGCATCAATAAAAGACACAATATTGAAAACCAATTCTTTTTCCTCATTTCATTACACAAAACTGAAATTCTATATTGTGTCTTTCAACTTTTACTACAAGAACATCATCAGCCTAGTACAAAAGTACTACATGAAAGGGGAAAATCTATATATACAATCTCTCTAAGCTGTTCAAAAATTCCAGCTGACTGACCTTTAAGCCATGACCTCTCTTGCCAAACACAATCTATACGGCGGAAAAATCCTCTCAGTGGCTAGAGTCGTCTCTCAGTCCTAAAAAGACAACGTTGTAATTTTAGTGAGTTTTGCGAACATAAATGAGGTAACCATCATCCATGGTTCTCCCAATTCATGCAACACATTATTTCACGTAGCATATAAACACATATTGCACTTTACATAATATCACAATTTTACTTAGGCATAAGCAAATTCGACCTTTCAATCAATCAGACATACTTGATAAAAATGCATATGAAATGCTTATGAGATACTTTCCAATTATTACATTGTTGTGATCGAGTGCCTAAACTGTCCCATATCTATTTTGGATACATACAGGGCTCATTATACATAGTGAGCCTTAGGCTCCTATTCACTGTTGGAGCTCGAGGCTCTTTTCACTCGTTGAGCGTTAAGCTCTAATCAGTGGCTACTCTGGTCACAACTGCCAGTATCTGATTGTGCACTTATGTATGGAACACATATGCCACAGTCAACCACATTATAAAGCACTTCAATATACATTTCACATTTTACATTCATCAGACCTCCTATCCAAAATCAACAATCAAACTCATTCATTCATCATTTAAGCATAATTTAAGCAAACAATAATTGAGAGAAACTATCTAGGTTACTCACAGGTTGCTCCTTAAGCTAATGCCTGGAAGTTTCGGCAACGTCTGGGAGTTCACGTTCTAGTTGCTCTTCTATATCAGTTAACATACACAATATCACAATTTATACAATCATAAGTGTTTAATAATACACATGTATGAAATGAAATATGTATAATGCATATTCATGATAACCCCAGGTATTTTACCATCAATTTCATCACAAAATTATTCTTATATTGAAAACTCATCTAAGTATAACTAGTACTTAGGTTTCTGCCCCACTAAAACCATTAAATTCACAATTCGACTTCTTGAGACAATTTGTAGGCCTATATCTATAGTTTACTCCAAATTAAAAATCATCTCATTTGAAATCATACAGATTGAGATATCATCAAAATACAAGAAAATGTTTAGTAAAATATCCAGTTCATGCTCTTCCAACTGATACCCTTACTTTGATTAGATCAATCCTTTTTGAGTCAAAACCAAAAGCTATAATTTCTTTGGAGAGAGATAGAAAAATGTGTTATGAATCTAACGATTTAAAAATCAGGTCATTTGGAGGTCAGACGACAAAGTTATGGCTGAAAGAATCAATCATGATTCTGTTCACATAAGACGAAACATATAGCTGACAAATAGAAAAGCAGACGATTAGAAAAAGTAGACGAATGAAAAAGCAGACGATTGAAAAAAGCAGACGATTAGAAAAAGTAGACGAATGAAAAAGCAGATGATTGAAAAAAGAAGACGAATAAAAAAACAGATGAATGAAAAAGCAGACGACTAGAAAATACAGATGAATGAAAAAGTAGACGAATGAAAAAGTAGATTATTGGAAAAGGCAAACGATTGGAAAAGTAAACGATTGGAAAAAGCAGGCAAATGAAAAAGCAAATGATCGGAAAAGGTAGACGAATGAAAAAATAGACGAATAAAAAAGCAGACGATTGGAAAAACCAAACGATTGAAAAAGCAGATGAATGAAAAAGCAGACGATTGGAAAAACCAAACGATTGAAAAAGCAGATGAATGAAAAAGTAGACGATTGGAAAAAGCAGATGAATGGAAAAGTAGACGTTATAGTTGGTCAACTTAAGATGAAGTAAAAGTCAACCTAAGACGATACAGATGGTCAACTTAAGACGAAGCAAAAGTCAACCAAAGACGATACAGATGGTCAACTTAAGACAAAGCAAAAGGCAACCTAAGATGATACATCTTTACAGGCGATACATCTTTACAGACGATACCTCTTTACAGATGATATGTCTTTACACTTTTGGACTCAACCTTTTTCTTGAATATCACTAAGTTTTCATCGACTCACGTATAAACACCTATATATTCATACTTGTACAATGAAGAAACAAAGCCTATCACCTTTCCATATCTAACTCTCTACACTAATCCTATACATCATTTCATTGCTACT
>JANSVA010000009.1:6331913-6344442 GCA_025504915.1 Erythroxylum reticulatum | reverse complement strand
TGACATATCATAGGCTAAATCACAATTAATATATAAGCGCACCTCATTTCAATGCCAATTAAAAACATTTTCAAAATCCATTTCTATGCCAATTTAAAGCATATGCAAATTTCAATTCAATGCCAATTCAAAGAATGTGTACATCTCATTAGTTTCCAAGTGCATCCAAAACTCAATTGAATGCTAAATCAAAGTATATGTAAACCTTATGAAGATTAGCTTTTAAATTCAAGTAGTAGCACCAATGGAATTATTCATAAACATACTTTTCGTAGTAAAGTAAAAAACATCTTAACAAATCAATTTAAATGCACACTCACTGTTTGTAGTTTATCATAAACCACCCTCACATGGTCGGTGCTTTTCTTTTATTAGTCCCAAGTCTACGGTGATCAAGAAACATTATTGTCTTACTCAGCTATGAGGGAGACCCCTGAAGGGTTCCTAAAACCTGCCAAGTACATCCTTAACTTTCCACCTTGTTTTATAAATTTTATGACAAAGGGCTTAGCCAAAATCTAAGCATTTAGTAAGATTAAAATTATGATTTCTTTTTATTCATCCATTAAACAACGTCTATGATTTATATATGTTGTCTTCTTTCCAGTTAAATTACGTTCATAGTATATACATTTTATTTTCCTTACATTGAACCATTGAACTATGTACAACATACATGCTACCATTGTACACTCATTAAGCCATACATATAGCATCTACATGTTGCGAATTAATAACCATTGAACAACATGCTTAAGATATGAACATACATATTGTTTTTCTCTCCATTTACTATGTTGTATTTTTCTCCATTTACTATGTTGTTTTTCTCTTCATTTAACCATGAAATCAACTCAATCATTTATGCAATTTATAAAGGATTTCATGTTTCCAACTTAAGCATTCAAATGACCATCTAAAGAGTATGGACAAGAGTGATTTAACATACCAAAATCAGGTGGTAACATGCTACCCATCTTTTCCCTGCATGTAGTTGACGTTGATGGAGGTGTAGTTCACGGTTGGAGGCTTAAACAACATGCAGAAATTATTTCCTAAAGGCATTAAGTTGGAGATCTATATGTGAAGAGAGTAGCTTTAATTAATAACATCAATTCTGGTCCAAGGGATAAGTGAAGCTTTGGTGTAATGAAGCTGGAGTAGCTCCTCCATCATCTTGTATAAGCTACACGTTGTTGGAAATTGTCCAACACATTGCAAGCTTAATTTCCAACAATTGACCATTATTTAAACTCTCACCATCTTTGTTTAATTAAGCCATTAACTTCTTGTATCATCCACGGCAATTCTTGTCTCCCACATATAGCAAGTTGTTTTGATTTTTGTCTTACCAAAATGACAAACGTCCACACCATTTATTGACCTCACTTGTAATGAATTTTATGTCCCTCACATCTACTCCTTTATAAACATGATAATATAAGGTTTTCATGCATTCTTGTTCCAAAATAATGAGGACTTCTTTATGTACATGACAACTGCCACTAAAGGCTCATTCACATGTACATGTATTATTTCTTGTCCAAACTAATTAAATGGTTTAAGAAAAATATGTCAAATTTCGATAGAAACTTCATGTCCACTTAATAACATGTTACACCTAAACATATCAACATATAAGTTGGATTGATTTACTTTAGGTATCCTTAACTATATATGATTCTCTCACGCTTGGTTTATGTCCTTAATGTTCAGCCCGAAAGTGTTTCCAATTCACTTTACGATAATTTAAAGCAAGATCAATCTTGATCTATCATAAATCCACCCGATTGAATTTATTTTTGGTTCATTTCTATACCAGTCAACTCTAATATTTTTTACTATCATTTGACTTTACTTGTCTCAAGTATTTTCAAATCATTCAAGGTTGGGTCTCCCCTATTCATCTTTTAGCGAAAAAAAAATTTACATTAACCCGGAAACACCATTCACACGAAATGAAATGTTATAAACACATGAAAAGAAAAGTTTGGGGTTTTACAATAAATCTACTTAATGTAAATTACTTAAGAGACTTTCCTTAACTAATCAACTTATTCAATTTTGACCAATATGACACAGTCTAGTTTGCGATAAAATTGCATCATTATTAGAATTACTAAATGATGTAAACATAAAATAACTTATATTACTATTTGAATAAACAATATTCAGAACAATAAAACCATCTAAAATAAAACTATGACCATTACAAATATTTCCAAGATATAAATTCATACCATTACTGTAGAAATTTACATCAAAACTAAGACTTATCATAACCAATAAAGAGATTACATTCTGTCAAATCTTCGAAGCATACAACACTTCAAGTAAGATAAAGGATCAACTATATGGCCCCAACATATACCCTAGAAGCATTATAGTATGTCCAGGGTGTATTAAGAAGTGAACATAAAAAATTCAATGCATCTAAGCGTAGTAAAGGTTATAATGGTGCTTAGTGTAAAAGACATGGTAAATTGCTATTTGTTCATTTTGGCATGGACATACATAATTAGACGTGAAATATCAATGAGAGTGAAATTAATTTATGAGATTATACGTCAATGTGGGAATTAAAGGAAGAAGAAGGACCAAATGTGCAAATTTCCTAAAATCAACACATGAACCAATAGGATTAAAGCATGTGTGACTAATAGGATTAAAGTATGTGTGTCCAATAGCATTGAAGCATATGTGTCATGAAATGGACATGTAAGAGAGAAGAGAGGAAAGTACATTTAAATTTTTGAATGTCAAATTTTCCTTTTCCCATTTTGTCTCCATTTCATCTTCTTCATTACATCATTTTGCATGTAAGGAATCAAGTTAATCCTAGGTGGAAATTAAGGTAAAAAGTTAGTGGTTTTTCTCTTCATCTTTATCTTTTCTTGCTTTTCTCATAAAGGGTTGGAATTATAAGGTTGGAATTGGGATTGGGATATGTATTTGTGGTATTTCTAGTTAGTGAATCATGCAAAGCTAAAGGAGAAGTGAAGTAATATTAGAAGAGCTAGTTGGTCGATTTCAAGGTTTGGGACTACTTTTAGTTTAATTTCTATTTGTATATATTTGAATGGATACAAATATTTATTTGGACATGGAATGGTTGTTGTAATGAGGTCTTGGTGTTATTTTGCATGAAATTGGTTGAATATGACAATAGAGTAACGTGTAGTGGAATTCTATTTTAGGTTCATTTAAACCAGTCCCATTATTTTAGCCATAACTCGGCCTATAGACCTCTAAATTCGGGTGATTTGAATTGGAGATGAAACTTAATACATAGAAATAAAAATTTCTAGAATAGATCCTAACCTAATTCTAGCTGAATTATATTGGAGTTTGGGATTAAAAATGGTGACTGATGTTGCCCCTGTTTTGGATCATCTTGTGACGTTTGGTGCAAATCCCATGTTTTAGAAGTCCAAATGGCCTGATTTTTAATGCTATGGAAACTAGAGACATAGGGTAACAAATCCCTAGAAGACTCAAAACCTAATTTGAATGTTTTCAATGTGAAAATTTTAGAACAATTGGAGGTATGAATTCTAGGTAGGGGACATAATGGGAAGGAAATTAGATTAGTTTGAGTTTGTTTTCGCTTATGATTTTTACCGAATCATATCTGACCTTTTACAGATGTTTATGAAACTTTGTAAGCACTTAGAAATAAATGAAATATGACTCACAATATATGAATTAGGTGTTAAACATTGAAATTTAAGATTGATCATAATGTATGTTAAAGAAAATTTACATGTATATAGATGATTTATATGCATATTTATTGCTTATAAGTGTATAATATGATTATATAAGCGTGACTTTGATACCCTTCTAATGGTGGTAAGTTATACTTGCATGTTGAACTCAAATACAGATTTTATGATTTCAAATGAATATCATATGATTTGTCAATATATTAATTATGAAATTGGAAAATGATTAAAGGAATATGTTATAGTGCCCACTTCATTGTCTTAGTGATGGATATATAGGCATTCCTATAAGGTTACAATGCAGCTACTATAGTTTAACACTAATGACATCTTCATTTCGAGATTATAGTGTCTCTAAAGTTTAATGCCTTTAGGTATCTATAGTTCGATACTTTTGGGTATCTACATTTTGATATCTTCGGATATCTATATTTCTCGTTATCCACACCTACAAGAATGTGCAGGCCTAACACTTAAAGTAAATTAAATAATTATAATAGGAAATATAGCATGACAACATGAATAATTGGTGTGATGAGCATTTGTATTGATTGTATTGATGATTTATAATGATAAGCAATTTCATTGATAATTTGTATTAATGAGCGTTGAATATCAATGTTTGGCTTATAAATGTAAATTTATAGTATATGAATAGTACATTGAAACATATTTTCCTTATGTACCTTGATTGATTATGCCATCACTATTTATACATTTTGTGATATTTATGAATGTGTGTGCTTGGCAGATGACTGATGTGAGTAATCATTCAAACTAAGTGTTTCCTAACTAAGCTTTCAAGCTTAGCACGAGTGTTAATATATATAATTCTAAGTAATAGAACTGAGATACAGGGATCATCTTTAGGGACCAAGGCCAACTATTAGTAGTAAATGTACTTTGGATTGTATCTTTTGGATAAAGATGATTGTACATGTAACAGTTTGTAACTAAGAATTTAAGTTATATGTAATATGTACAACATTAAATAGAAAAATGTGTGATGACAGTCCCTATAAATGAATAAAAATGTATGTCATGACTGTTTGTACAAGAATTTGGTTCCCATATATGTGGGTGGTTGTAGGTTTTGTATAGAGGGTGTTTCATCAACTACTACGGAGATTTAATTTGCAGGTTCCAATCCTTTATACAACAAACTAATTTATAAATTTAGTTAAATTTATCTATTTATATTTTATAGCCCAAAACCTTAGAAGACTTGGCCTATATTTACTAGCTTAGAATCAAGAAATAATAACCCAAATTAGTAGAAGCTTGGCCAACTATCTTTATTGGCCCATTCAAATGTCTTATTTCTGGCTCATCATATATAATTCCTAATTTGTAACCTCACACACCTCTTCCCAATTTTAGCTGTTTATTTTCTTCAACCTTCAACCTACCAAAAGTAGCAACGATAGTCGTGTATTCTAATGGAAGCAATGACACCCAATGAAGGCATTATTAGTTTCTGCCCTACAGCTAATCGATTTGGTTGTAGTTTAGCAATAAATATTTAAAGACATTCTTTATCTTGTACATATTTAGATGTATATGTAAAGTCCATAAGATAATTATACATTTCAAATGAAATTATAATGAGATATAATTATAAAATTCATATTGCATTTATGCATTATCCTTAAATTGTTCCTAGTCAATAAGACTTGACATTAATATAATGTAAAAAATACTAGCACATGTTATGTTTTCCTTATATAGGAATTAGTCGATCTTATAGACAAAAATATGGAGATGTTTAAACAAACATATAGGTGCTTGTTAGAAAACAAGTTCATTGAACTGATCTAATATGAGAAATCCATTCAAAACATTACTTATATGTCTATGAAAATTCTCATTGTGATGATTGTATAAGTGATCCTTAGACTTGAGGTCTCCAAAGTTATCTTGTATAGAGATTGTTATGTTTTTGTACTACTTATAACCTATTTTAATCTTGGGTAGTTCAATTTATAGTTATTGGATCTAGCATAAACTATATGGAGGTAGCTGAGTGATCAAGATAAGATTCATCACCCTAAAGTAATTAAGGAGAATCTTTTGTTATTCTTGATTAGTATTGATTCGGGAAATCCTTGGCCAAAGTAGAATAACATTTTGTAAATAGTTTACAAATGTCATTAATTAAATCAATAGCTAGTGGCGAAGAATTAATATGATTGGACTATAAATAGAATAGACATTAATTTCATATTCTATGTCTAATCAGAACATTGTATGATGAAATGATTGAATTATATAAAAAATCATGCACATAAAGGTTAGTCAAAACCACTTTAACATTTTTAAATATTTAGGTGGTTATGATATGTTGTTAGACGCCAATCTTGATTTATGATTATAAATTGTTTAATTGTAGAATTAAAGATAAATTAAAAAAGTTTTAATTTATTTAATTATAATTATAATTATAAAATTAAATTATAATTATAATTATAATTTATTATCAACATATTTGGGAACTTAACGAATTTCACATAAAGAACGGGTTGAAAAGAGCAAAGATATTTTAATCAAGTTGAACTTGATTGTAAAGTTTGAGAAACTTTTTGACTAAATATGAGATATTTAATAAATAAGGATCAATATGAGATATTAGATCTTATCTGGGCATAATTGGTATATAATTAGAATTACTTATAATTCTAATTAAAATGTAATTGAAATTAGAATTTAATTTCAATTAAATTACCAAAAATTTTAAATTTTATTATAAATAGGCTTAAGCTCTAACTTACTCAACCCTCTCTATAAGAGTTATAGAGTTTTCTCACCCTGTTCTGTAGATACCATTAAAGGTTGGACATTTGTGCAACTACGATGGTTGAGATTGACTGATTTTGGAAATAATTTAAGGGAAGGACATGATAAGAATATGATCAAGCTTCAGAATAAGGTACGAATTAAGATTCATGCTTTATTATAATTTAATTGTTAATCACGTTATAGAATTTAAGTGTTCTTAATTTTTAGGAAATTAAAATAAGAAAACTTTTCATAATTATTTCACTGCAGTGAACGCGCTGCATAAAAAGGATCTGGAACTTGTAATGCACATGCTAGACAATTCCCACACACATTTTTATTTGACTTATATATGTTTTAAGCCTTAATTTTAATTAAATTAGTTTAATTCATATTAAATTAGTTTAAATCCCTATTAAATTTGGAAAAGTTTTTTCTAATTGTTTGAAAATTATTTTCAAAGGGTAATTTTATTAGATTGGAATTTAGTTTAATTTTTCAAGGAGTTGAATTATTAAATTAAATTAATTATCAAATCAATAATTGGAATCAAGCAAATGTTTAAAAGAGTTATCTTTCATAATTTGATTATGTTAGAAATTTAATTTAATAAGATTATATTAATTAAGATGAGATTTTAATTTTAATATTGAAGTAATTATTTTTCTTAATATAATTAAGAATAATAATTAGATTGATTCATAATTTACTTTAGAGAAATAGTTTATAAAATTAGAATTAATTAGATTTAGTTATATTGAAATTAATTAATTAGATTCTTTAAAATTAAGAAAAATTTTCTTAATTAAATTTACTTATTTCAATTTGATTGAGATAAATTAAATTTATGAATTTATTTTTTTAGAAAATTATTATTCAATTTATTTAGAATTGGTTTCTTTATTTATGAATAATAAATTTCTTGATTTATTAGAAAAGATATTTTCTTGAATAAATTTTGAAAATGTTTTGATTTATTAATTAAGAAAAGGAGCTTTCTTTAATATTTTTGAAAATAGTTTTCTGACTTGTTAAAGAGAGATTTTCTAATTAATTAAGAAATTGATCTCTAAATAAATAATATAAATGACTTTCTTAATTAAATTTAAATGTGTTTTATTTAATTTTGAAAGTAGTTTCCTTTTAATTTTACAAAATAGTTTTCTAATTATGGAAAATTAATTTCTAATTAGATTAGAAATATTTTTCCTACTTGGATTAGATGTGTTACTTATATAATTTTAAAAAATAAGTTTTTATAAATTAAAATAAGTAAAAAAGCATAATTTATTGTTTTCAATTAAACTTTATTAAAGAAGCCAAAATTTGAATTGAATTGTTTTAAAATCATATTAAATTTTTTTGGAATAGGAACTTAATTTATTTAGGAATTAATGGGTTTAATCTAAATCAATTATTCTAAGGAGTAGGAAATATTATTTTAGATTATAAAAATCAATAACTAAAATCAAACGAAGCTTGATGCTTTATATATATAACTTGATTATGACTACATAAGTTGCAATACATATACATATATATATATATATGTTTTATATGCAATTTTGTGTTTGATCTGACGAATGAATTTAAATCCCTCGTTAAAATATTAAGTACACGTTGAGAACGTGGTTGTTGTCTTCTATTGTTATAAGAATAAACTAAAGTTTTGTTTATTTTTAGGCTTGTTTAGTAAACTCAAGGTTGCTTTAACCTGAATATGTTTAGTCCTATGACAATGAGTCTTACTTAACTAAATTTGTGTAATTTTGATGAGCAAACTCATAAGCACATTAATTTAGAGGTAAGGTTAGGAATAACATATAACATATGTTTTAAGAAGAGTTGTCACCTAACGTATCTAAAAGTTACATGAGATGTAATTGAAAAAGTTGTTATATACCTAATTTAAGTTAGTTAGTTTGTTGGGCAAACTCAAGATCAATTATATTAAATAGGATCCTAGCCTACTAGAAAGATTAGAGTAATCTTTTTGAATAGTAGTGACTGTTATTATTGCAAACAAAATAGTGAGAGTAACCAAATACATGATTAAAGTTCTAATCTTATTTAGTAGCTATGACCCATAATTAATTACTTACTTTTCATATATTTATATTATGCTCTAAGTGTACCTTATTTAGTATAGTTGATACAAAGTTAGTAAACCAAATTTTTTTGACATTGGTTGTATTTGAGAATAGTTTTCAAATTTAGATAGAAAAGTTATATATCTATTATGCAATTTTGCTATAATCCCTATTGAGGATTCGATGACAAAGTTTTAGAGATATGTCAAAATCTTATAAATGACAAAATGTATTGACATTTTTAGTTGACTAATATCTCATAAACTTTGATAAAAACGTGTAAGACTTATGTCAACACCATGATAGTAAAATGCAAGAGAATGCATAGAGTTGAACTGAAAAGGTATAGTGTCTTATTGGAATTGTTCCACTTAATTTAGCCTACCAAAAGCATAAACATGGACATGAATTAAAAAAATTTGCTATAGTATAATAATAGTTGTCATAAGAAGAAAAATGATTGCATAACTTTTCTTATCTAAACAAGATATGATAAAGATCACATATATTTCTAGTTCATGCTAATAAGTATTTCATATTGAATTTAGATTCAACATTATTATAATGTTCAAAGCATGATAAGAAATAGATTGTTAATTAAAAATAGTTGATCTAATTTTATACAAATGCCTTATATATGTTAGATCAAAGGAGACTTATGCTTAACATATATGACAAGAGTACAAAGCTAGACAACCAAGACTATCCTTTTATGTCATATTGGTTAAATCAACATAACGAGAATCATAAAGTTACATACAATGATATGTATATCCTTTTGATTATGAATTATATAAAACTTGTGAAACTTGTCAAGTTGAAGAATAATTAAATCAACGTTTAGTGAAAAGATGACGATGTAATTGAATTATTAAATTTATACATGTGATGTATTTAATGGAATAACAATTCATAAAAGGATAATACTTATATTTTATTAGATCACAAAGACTTTATGTGATATATTCATATGTATTAAATGAAATGTTGATTTAAAAATTGAAAAGTTCAATTAGTTTAATCTAAATAAAAATTAAGCATGGAGAATGTTGAAGCACTTTGATGAGACCAATTTGGTGAGTTTTAAACTTTCAGTTATCTATAAGAAATGAGATTCTTTAGTAAATACTTTTATAAAAAATTTCATAAGAGTATGGATTTATGTAAAGAGGAAACTACAATATGAGATATTGTATGATGCATTTTTTTTCTATAGCTATGCCTTGAATAATGACTTACCTTCATTGATTCCAATTGAATCAATTAGTAAGATTTCATATTAGATATGAAATGCTAAATCTTTGAAATAGTCAAAGTTAATTATTTAAGGATATGATGCTTAGCTAAAGCATATATTATCCGTTAAATATAAAACTAAATTGGATAATAAAAGGTTGTGAGATATTTAAAAAGTTAGATATATAGTCTTGTTGGACAAATTGTTTGTTTCAATGTATACTTATAAGATAATGGTTCTCAAGATAAGTAGTAGGAGCAAGATCAATTTCAAAAAGTTACAAATCTCATGACAGGACATCCAATTAGAACTAGTGCCTTTATTGATACATTTGATGTATAATTGAATGAAAGATTCACTTTCATAATGAATTTAAAGAGTTTGTTGTAGAAATAATTATGAATTTATCATGTCAATAAGAAGGTTTATGGTAGTATAGCTTTCCTCTTTAATAGGAGTATATAGAGAGATACTGCTTATAGAGAACAATAATTCTAATTTTTAATTGTTGAAAATATAATTATCTAAGAAAACTCTTGTTAGATGACAACTTAGTTCTAAGAATTAAATCTATAGAGATAGATTGGAAGTTGTTCACCTATAATAAGTCTACGTATATAGATAATGTACTAAATATGTTTAATATTTGAGATATCAGATACTTGTGAAGTATTAAAGATACCCATTGTTCTATATATGAGTTGATATTTAAGTTTAATAAGATAAGGATATTTATTTTAGAAGTAAATCCTAATTAAGGTCTATTTTATTTAAGAATAATATCATTCAAGATTGGAAAGTTTCCAATGTACCAATGGTTAATAAATAGCCATAATACATTTTTCATTTAGTAGAAATGATTAATTGGTTCAATAAGTTCTTTAATGAACATGATATAGTTCCTTGCAATGTTCAAGACAATAATGTAGTGTAGAACATTAGAGCCATTAGGCATATAAAAGGAGCTAAGGTCTCATTAAATATCCAAGGATGCATTTAGGCAATTTTTCTTAATTATGATGATAATTAAGATGAAAGTTGTAAGATTTAAGCAAGTGCTCACTATAGAGTATCTTGTCGAATTCTTTCATCAAACTACTAACTCAGTAGTAGTATAATCATCATATGATGATATGGTATGAGATTCTTAAACGATTGACTTAGTGTAAGTGAGAGATCGTTAGTTTATACCTTACAGCCATTTAGTTTGGTTATAGTTTAGTGATAAAATATTTAAAGACATTCTTTACCTTGTACATATTTAGATGTATATGATAAAGTTCATGAGATAATTATATATTGCAAATGAAATTATAATGATATTATAATTATGAGATTCATTTTGCATTTATATATTATCCCTATATCATTCTTAGTCATTGTTCTATTAAGAGAGAGTAAGCCTTAAAGCAATTCGTAAAGGCACTTCTTTGCAACCATAAGATCACAGATTCAAGTCATAGAAATAGTCTCTTTGTAAAAATATAAAGGAAAAGTTGCGTACATTACCCTCCCCAGACTTTCGCAAAGCGAGGAGCTGTGTGTATTGAGTATGTTGAATTTTTTCAGTGTTCAATTAAGACTGGATATTAATAGAACATAAAAATACTAGCACATGTTATATTTTTTCTTATGAGGGAAGTAGTGATCTCACATACTAAAGTATAGAGATACTTAAACAAACATATGGGTGTACTTGTTAGAGAATAAATTCACTAAACTAACTTGATATAAGAAATCAATTTGAAACATTACTTGTATGTCTATGGAAATTCTCATTGTGATGATTATATAAGTGATTCTTTAACTTGAAGTCTCCAAAGTTATCTTGTATAGGGTTCTATATTTTGACACTACTTATAACATATTATAATCATTGATAGTTTAGCTAGTGGTCATTGGATGTAGCATAAACTTTATATAGGTAGTTAAGTGATCCAGATAGGATTTATGGCTTTAAAGTAATTAGAGATAATGTTAAGTTGTTCTTGATTAGTATTGACTCGGGAAATCCTTGATTAAGGTAGAATGATGTTTTATAAATAGTTTACAAATGTTATTAATTAAATTAATAGCTAATAGTAGAGAATTAATATAATTGGACTCAAAATAGTGGAGACATTAATTTCATACTCTATGTCTAATAAAAATATTTTATGATGAAATGATTGAATTATACGGAAAAATCATACACGAAAAGGTTAGACAAAACTACTTTGACATACCAAAATATTTGGGTAATCATAATGTGTTGCTAGATGCCAATCTTGATATATAACTATAAATTGTTTAATTGGAGAATTAAAGATAAATTTAACAGAGTTTTATTTATCGAATTCTAATTATAAATTATATTATAATTATCTTCATTGCCAACATATTTGGGAACCTGATGGGTCTCACATAAAAAACGAGTTGAAAAAAGCAAAGATATTTTAATCAAGTTGGACTTGATTGTAAAGTCTAAGGGTTGGGGGTTTATTAATGAAACGAAACGAAATGAAATGTAATATTATTCCATTGTTTGGAAGGATGGTTTATAATGAAATAAAATGGAAGAGGAGGGTTTCATATTACATCTCATTCTATCCTAAACAATAAAAATAAGAAACCTCCGATTTGGAAGGTTTACGATAGAATGTAAAGTGATAAATATATAGTACCTGATATACCCTCAATAATGTTTTATAATACCAATTATA
>JANSVA010000009.1:6261952-6290916 GCA_025504915.1 Erythroxylum reticulatum | reverse complement strand
CTAGATATATAATGCTCATACATATAAAACCAAACTCTTTTGTTTCATTAATAATAAATATTTTCATTACAAAACTAGAAAATTAAGTTACATGTAAATACATTTGCTTTTCGGGGCACTATATTTACATAACTCCAACAATACCTAAACCTTATTAAAACCCTATAAAGACCTTTTGATTTTTGTTTCTAGTTTACGTAAACGGTGAAGATATGAAAATATTCCAAGCATATAGTAAGAGTTCCATAATGCATTCAATTGAGAGTTTGATACTTTTCACCTTAAACACTTAAGTGCATTAAGTGGAATCTTGGTGAGGGTGTAAGTGTTTATGCTTTTGATTTCAATGCAATTATTGCTGTGATTATTATTAATAGTGACTTATGAAGTAAGTTCAATATAACTTGATTGTACTTGTATGCTAATGTGATTAATATGACATGATAATCTAAAGTGTGAATAGAAAGGTTGAGATTAATAAAGGATTGATGTTGTAAGTTTAATAATTTTGACTATGGTTTGCTTGTAGAAAAGCAAAAGATTAAGTGTGAGGATGTTTGATAGATTCTAATTTGACTATATTTATACACCCATGTTTGATGTATTTTGTTTGATATTTTATGATTTTTTTATATATATGTAACTTAATTCTCTCTTAGTATATTTATAGGTAATCATTACCTTTATAGACTAAAAGAAACGAATAAAAATGTTGCATAAAATGAAGATTTGAAGCAAAGTAGAGATATATAGCTGTGTCTATACCTATGTTAGTCTCAGAGCCAGTATAAGACCACAAAATTTGGAATTTTTTAGTATATATGGTCCAATACACAATTATGTATAACGCAGAACCCTAATATTTACTATAAAAAAGTGTAAACAAAAGCAAATGAAGGAGAGCAGACTTTTTGAGTAGATTCTAGATGTGAGAACTTTTGACAAGCAATGATAAAGTTCCATAGATAAGGAAATCATAAATAGAATAAAATGAGATCCAATCAAAGCCTACATCAAATCTAAGATTGCAAGAAGAGTCAACAGAATAGAAAGGAGATATAGAATTATCAACCCATTATTTTCTGTTTGTTTTTTTGAACGTTTGTGTTTGAATTTGTTTATAATTATATGTAACTAAACACTTTTTAGTGTCTAGGTGTGACAAATCCTAGTTTGTGCTCCAATATGTATTGATTATTTTATTTAATGCAATTTTTTATTTATCTATTGTGATTAAATTATGTGTTTAACGCATGTTCTAATAAATCTAGAATATTAGTGAATGATTTGATTTCATAACATTGAGATTAAGAAATCCTTTGTATGAATAAATCTACCATAATTGAAACGAGTTGATTATAAACCTAGAGATAGGTCAACATAAATCTTCTGGTTTAAGTTTAAACTTAGCAATCATAAAATTGATTCATTAAAAAAAATATGATAGATGCTTATTAAACACCTTAGATGGCTACATACCCTTATTACTTTGTTGAGTTTTTGATTCAACTTACCTTAGACTATATACCTAATTTTATTTAAGCAAAGGTAGTTGATAAATAAAGAAGAAGTCCATTTAGATTCTTTAATTCTCTTCTAACTCATCCAAACTTTACTAATGTAGTTTAAAATGATATAAAGCTAATGTCGTATGATCCCAAGCCTTTATCTATACCAAAAAACTAAAATCCATCAAGTCTAAACTAAAATCCATTATGATTGCTTAAAAGATTTCCAAAAGTTATAACATCAAGAAGATTATAAGAAGCTATGCTATAAAAATAGATTTCACTAAAGCTTTTGATTTATTAAACATAATTTCTTTTATTTACATCCTTACAAGTTAATGGTTGTTTAGATAAATATTTCAACTAGATTAGGAAGTGTGACACTACCACTTCCTATTTAATTATGGTGAATGGTGAACCAGCTAGAACTTTTAAAGCAACAAAGCGCTTAAGGAAAAGAGATCCTTTATTACCTTACCTATTTTCCATTAGTATGAAGATCTTCACTAAGCTAACTAAACTTAATGTCTTTAAAAACTAGACTTCAAGTTTCATTATAGATGCATAAAATTAGGTATCTCTAATCTTTTATTTGTTGATGATTTATTGCTTTTTAGTAGCTTTACCAATACATCTATTAATCACTTATTAAACCTATTAGTACTCTTTAATCCATATCTAGCTTATCTTCTAATTATATTAAGAGTTCCTTATTTTTATTGAATAGATCCATGGTAAATTTAGAGTAATTATTAGCTCCATGTAAATGTAAAGTAATTATTAGCTCAGTAGGAATCAAGCTCCAACAATTAACTTTTAAATACCTTAGGGTTCCTATCACTAAAAAGAAACCGACTTATGTTGACTACTATTCACTCAATCCATAAAAGACTTAATGATTGGAGTAATAAAACTCTATCTTATGAAGGAAGACTATAAGTGGTGGTTTTTTCTTGGTAACATGCATATGCATTGGTTTTCCCATTTAATTATTCCATATGGAATTATCAAAACCATTAATAAATTGACTAAGAATTCCTATTGAGTGGTTTTAAGTTTAAAATAAAATCTCCTAAAGTGAAATGGTTAAAGGGTTGCTCACTAAAGGAAAATGGAGGTCTATGTATCCTTAAATAAACTTATTGTCAAAAAATTTCTTATAAAGAGGTTGTAGAAACTTTCTATAGATAGCAAAAGTCAAAGGGTGAAGTGGATACATCAATATTTTTTAAAAGGTTCAGTATTTGCTCTGTTAATATCAACTTAAATATCTTCTAGCTATTGAAATATATTCTTCTTGTTAAAACTAAGGTATAAGCTTTTGTTAAGCATAGGATTAGTGATGGAAGAGATATATTCTTCTAGTTTGAAAATTGACACAAAATAGGGCAAAATTTCAAATTGTATATGGAATAAAAAGAGCATCGAAAATTGTTAAGGTTCAGATTAGAAGTTTAATTAAATAATTAAATGAAGTAGTCCCTAATCATAAGTATCTTGGTAAAAAAAACATCTTTAAGTGAAATTGAGGTGTGCCTAAAAGAGAATATAAGGGAATTGTAAGAGGGGCTCCATAATTTTAGACAATGGATATAAGTTTAGGTTGACATTTTAGTTTGGTTTTTAAAAAGGCTATTAATTGAAGAAGTCCCTATCTCTTTGAAGTAGAATGGTAAGAAGGGTACAACCTATCCATCCATTTAACCGACTAATATGTTTTTATTGGCCATAAATATAGGGATTTTGGGGCTTGAAATAAAGGTAATTCTAGCTAGAGGAAATTTAATTTACTCACATCTTTTAAATAATGAAGGGACAAATGAGAAGATTCCATAGAGGAAGGGATTCTAATAGTTAAAGTTAATCCTTATTATTTGTTAAACTGGTGAAATCCTCCTACCATGCTAAAAGAAGAAAATTATAATGTCATAATAACAAAGGAAAAACAAAAAAGGATTACGGTTAAGAATTTTATTACCTTATTCTGACAAAGGATGTAGAGGTTTAACTAGAATAGAGAGCACCTTACATTTTTATAGCCTGCTTAAAGATTAAAGTTAGGGAAACTGATGGAATTTTAGAATGAAAGTTTAAAAAGAATATATAAAATGTAGGCCAATAGTATTTAATTCAATGGAGTCAGTAAAGGAAAAGGCACACGCATGATGAGCATAAGCCATAGTCCAAGAAAAGTTCAATAAAATTTGAGAGAATTCGTGAGTAAAAGAAGGAGAAAACACTGGAGTTGATAGAAAAGAATGGTTGGAGTTTGTGGAGAATAATGGAGTAGAATGAGAGGAATTTATAGTAAAATAGAAAAAACCTAGGGGTAGTGTAACGCCCCATATTAGGGGTTAGAATATTGAGGAATTAGCAATGCATAGTATGCTTTGCATAGTTGAGTATTCACTTATATATGCATATGTATTTTTGACATATACAAATAATTGTACATTCATTCATGACATTTTTTGGGTATAATTAGTTTTAGAATTTTGATTAAAATGAGAATTATGGGTTTTAAGTGTCAAAAATTACTTGGAGATTATTATGATTATTTTGGAATTTTAGGTGAATTTTAGGAATTTCTGAGTTGGGGTATTTATAGACTAGGAAAATATTAGAAATGGACTAATGGTAATGGTAGTGAGACATGTGTCAATTTAGTTGGTGACACATGTAGTACATGCAAAGAGGATGCATGGGTTAAGTTTGAAAACACCGTAGCTATTGTTACTTTTCACTGTAATGTTCTTCACTACCAAAAATACTAGTTATCAAACTCTCTTTTTTGTTTCACATAACACCAAATCATGAGTTGTGTAATTTCTGTGCATTTGATTCACTCTTATTACTAGGAATAGTTGAATCAAGTAAATAGCTCTAATGATGTTTTACGGTGTAAATATATAAGTGCATGAGCAGTTTAAGCAGTATAGTTTCGATGAAAGAAATATGCGTGAATGAGAATTAAATTTTGGATATTGGATATGAACCTTGGAATTTCAATTTGTTTTGTGTAGTTGAGCTGATGAAGTTAGATTGGAGTGTCATTTGTGTTAAATTAAGTGAAAGCATAGAGGAAAATGAGAAGAAAAGTATCAGACGAAAGAATGAAAACACAGAAGTGAGAGAAAGCTTGTGTAAGGTTTCAGTTTTCATGACTTATCATATAAGCTTGCACTTGAATTATTTTGAGATTGTACTAGAATAGAAAGTCTAGAATCTATGATGTGGGAATGAATAAAATCAATAGAAGATACAAAAAAAATGAAAGAGGCTGTTTGGTGAAGAAGAGAAGAAGATCACAGCACGATTGCAATTTCGCTGCTAAGGGTTGCGAGTCATGATCGTGCTTCTAGAAAATGATATCTGTCATACAATTCAATATAACTTCTTCACCTGATATCCAAATCACTTGATTCTTAAACCATTAGACTTATAACACATTGTTTTACCTATCCATGAAAATTGATAGCTTTCTGGATTGATTTGAAAAAGATTGATTGAGTGAAAGCAAGGGAATCTGTTGGAATAGTATGACCTGGATTAATTCACTGAACATAGTTTAGAATTTAGATTTTATCTTGGTCAGTATAGCTTCGAAGGAGATGATTATTGATTCTGATTAAACTGAAGACATAAAAATACAGATTTTCTTAAGATATTGGGTTTTAATTCTACCTCTAAGAATTTTAGAATCTGATTTGAAGTTGAGATAAGAATTTTGTTGAAGGTTAAGAACAATCTAAAATCTTTTGAGTATAACTTTCTGTGTATTGAACCAAATTGTATGATCCTAGAATCATTGGAAACCTAAGATAAAGGGGGGAAATTGTCTAGAAGGAAGTGTTATTTAAATTTTTTTTTCTAGATCTAAATGATGATGAAAAGTAGACCCGAAAGTCTGTTTTAAAGAAAAAGCAGAAACAGTGAATGAGTGTATGAATTCTGGAACTTTTGGAATACAATTGATATGTACTTCAATTTACTACAGAGATATACCCAGGAATATGTCATTGAATATGAATGTTACATGATGCATTTTTATAAAGGCTTGTTCAGTTACACAAACATTTTGTTAATATGAAATTATGTTTGTTTGTATATAGAAAAGCTAGTAGAGCAATGATCTTCAGATATTGCTAGAACTTCAAGGCATTAAGCAAAAAGGAGCACCTGCCACTAATCTCTAGGATGATCACACTTTAGTTGATTCTGTTTAGCACTAAATTGAATTATGTTTTATGTTGATTGTGTTCTGAACTCGAGAAAATGAATGTCTGAAATGTTTGATGTATGTAAATATGATTGACTAATTATTTTTGTACATGAAATGAACTTATTTGGTTTTGTAACTATCAAGTCCTAGTTGTGGGTAAATAGGCATGCCTAGAAGGGTCTGCAGCTACTTCTAGACACTTTGGTGTTAAGACTTTGGTCTCCTTTTGTGAAACTTCGGTGTCGAGACTTTGGTCTTCCTCTATGACACTTCTGCGTTGAGACTTTGGTCTCCCTCGGTGACACTTCGATGTCAAGACTTCGGTCTCCCTTTATGAAACTTTGGTATCACGAATTCGCTCTTCATTTGTAATACTTTGGTGTCGAGACTTCGGTCTCCCTCTGTATAAGTTCCGTTACCCTAAGTTCTGTTACCCATTTCTATTCATGGATTAACAGTTTAACTTGTTTTGTATTTGATCTCTGATAAGTTTTGATAAGAAATAAAGCATAATTTAATCTGATGGGTTAACATCCTATTCTAAAAAATCAGTTCTATATTTTGTATGTTTTGATATGCTATTGAAGTGATTGAATTTAGCATGCGAAGTGTTTTTATTAATAAATCATACTCTGTTCTTGAAATTGATTATGATTGAGATGCTTATGTTATACATGATCTTGTATATGATGTGGTTAAACATAGGTTAGTTATTACTCACAAAGTTATATGCTTAGCACGGTGGATTTGCCCCGTGTAGGTTATGAGCGAAGATTATAAAGACTGGGATGAGTCAACCGCAATGACCAATGGAGTCTGAGTCTTGTTATCAAAATGTATTTTTGAGTTTTGATTTTGACTTGTATTTGAATTTGTATGAAGGTTTATAATAACCATAATACATATTAGTTTATGAACTTATGGTATGTATTGATAAGCTCAATATGATTGATGTGTAATGTATGCTTGCTTTAGTTTCTAGAAATGTTTTTGATGAATGTTTCGTATGATTTGGATTGTTTTGTTTGTTTTGAAATGCTTCTACATTAGTCTATTGTTTGTTTCTGTCTATGAGTATGATGTGGGACTCTTGTATCCTCCAAGGGGGTATTGGGGTGCCACAGGTAGAAAAAGTTTGAAATTTAAATAAATCAACTATTTAGCTTCTATAATGGATAAGAAGTAAGGAATTTCAAACATAAAAGAAGCTTGATATAATCTTTAAGCCCAAAGTTCCCTCTTAACTAAGGATTCTCTTTAATTTAAGGTTATTAAAGATCTTTATGATGATGTTTTTAAGCTTCCTCTTCCAACTAAATTCTCTTTGGTTACTAAAATTTTCAAAACTATTGGTCCATCTATTAGAATTTGACTAATATTCTTGTACCTATTTTATAGAATAATATATAAGAGGTCTTCAACAATATATAATTGGTCTATTCAACCAAATATATATTGGGGCATTTGTTAAGAGACTAAGAGGAATTCAACCTAGTAAGCCCACAAGTGAAAGGAGCTTAAAAACTGAAAATCCTAAAAGACATTTAGCTAGAGAATTTATGGACTATATGAGATGGAAAAAGTTTAGAACATGGGTGGTTACACAATGAACATGTTAAAAGTGAGTAATGGAAATAATAAAGAAACGTGTCCAAATAGGCTAAAACTTTGGCAATTATAAGAGAGATACATGAGGCTAAAGTCGAGAGAGCAATATGTGAAAGGTAGTTAGCAAAAACGTGGCCAAAATGGGAAGTGGGGATAACTACCAGAAGTTGAGAATACTATATAAATTCACCAACATTTTGACAGAAGGAAGAACTCTAAACAATTTCCAGACATACAAACACACAGAAAACAATCATATTACTGCAAAATTCTTTGTTAATTTTTCAACTTTCTTTACATTTTGTATTCATCCTTATTATCTCAAATTCCTTTTGTAGCTTGTGCTTTCATTGTTGCCTAAATCAAGTAATCTCTTTACCATCTTAATAGTAATTTCACCTTTTAGGTTTTATGAAGCTCGTTTATCTTGTTAATAAGAAGTTAGGTATAAATTCTAGAAGAATTCCTCCCTGTCATGCTCAAATTTCAAGTTAATTTTATAAGTGACCAATAATAGTAAAATAATATTTAATTAAACATTATACATATTATTTAAATATCAAATTAACAAATCCATTAAGCTTACTTGAAATATATTAACTTTATGAATTTATGTCGTATCATAACAATTGTGAGTAATTAGAAAAGTTAAAATTATGGTTAGATTTTTTCTCAAATCACAAGATAATTTTTTCTTTTTTAGATAAATACCAATCACTAGATTAAGTCATCTCTTCATAAACCAATAAAAGGAACAATTACAATATAAGTGCTTTCCCACTCTACTTCTTGCATGAACAAAAAGTGCTACGCTTAATGGTGTTCCAATGTGATATATCAAATTGTAGTTACAAAATTTAAGGCTATTTTAGGTGGTCAATTATTTGGACTTAAAAATAGAATGTTATAATAAATTGTTTTACTATAAAAATATGCAATAAATTAAATTTCTATTACAAATAATAATTGAAAGTTAAAGCTTACATTTTAATTTATACTAATTACTAATTTACTACAAAAATGTCACAATCAAATAACATTTAATCAAAAATTAAAATATTCAATATAGAAAATATATAGGTTTCCTTTATTAATCCATTATGTTAAGCTATGAATTAACATCGAAAATATAGTTTTAATTTAACATATTATGATATATAATTAAACAATATATGAAGCATGAATAAATTTTAAATAAAAAGTGACCAAATTATTATTGGAAAATTGTTGTTTTTACTTTGAGAGTTAAAAAATTAATTAATAAATGAGCTTTAGCTAGAAAATACGTAAGTCTGAGCCACGATTAAGGCTACAACATAAAGAATCTTAGTTAATGAGGTTACTTTTATTATAAAACAAAATAAGTAGTATAATTCCTTAACTATAAAAGTATTAGAAGATAAGTATCTTAATCAAGAAGAAGTTAGGAATCTACCACCCAGAGATCAGGATCTTAGTCTTTCAACTTTCATCCTTCAATATAATTGTACCTTAGTATTTTATCTTTAGCATATCTTACTTTAAGAAATGTTATTTTCTTGAGTTTGGCCACTAGTCATGATATAACACTTATAACTTTTCTATGTTAATCTCGATTTCTAATATTGGTTGAGAAGCTTCATCTTTCAAATATTTCTCTATTGCAATCACAGTAGTTATTATGTGTAAGTATATGTTCTTGTGTCTAGCTATTGGTTACTTGGATAAATTGTTTAATCATGTATTCTTTGCCTTGAAATGTTCTTAAGTTCTCCTTTTTCCATATTGTATATACCACACTTCCAAAGCTAGTCTTAAATATCAAGTAGACTCTTACAATAATGGGGCCATTGTTTGGTCCTTTCTAATATTTTAGGCCATTTGGTCTATTGTAAACTAAAATTTCAAAGCTACTGGATGCTCATCCATATGGTTGTTACGTAGTGATATTGAAACGACAAGTGTTTGATATTTTTTTTACTTTTGTTTACACAATTTGCATGAGAGATTAAACGCATTAGTGTACTTACTTATTTCCATATTATATAATTTATGTTTGATCACTAACATGTTATAAATAAAACCTTTTGTTTGCCCTTGGAATTTTTTTATGAATAATCATAATTAAATTAATTTGGGGTTTTGCTAGATTAAATTGTGTTGGAGTTAATTAGCATGTTAATGTGAATAAGATATTATGTTATAGGTTAAGGGAAATTTCAGAATGATAAGACTTCATGAGGGGCATTGTTGGAACATCAATTAAGTTATAAAGTCTTAAAGCATTGAAGGAAGGGGAAAATGGGAAGAAGGAATTGTAGGCTTATGTTTTAGAAGACAAAAACATTGGTGAAGAAGAAGAGAAGAGAGAGAAGATGAAAAGTAAGAAAGAAGGGACAGAGAGTGTCAGTGATAGAAAGAAAAAGGAGAGTTGAGCTAGGTTTTATTTACTAAGCCTTCAAAAGGGATTTTGAGAGTTACCAAAGAGGGAAAAAGAAAAAGGAAGATTAGAGCTTCCATTAGAGTCAAGAAATTCATTTATTGGTGAAGACTCAAGGTAAGCTTATGTTAAATCTTTTGGAGTCTTAGGATGGTTTTGGTTTTAAGAGTGTAGAAAATGCATGGGTTTAAGTGTTTTAGGATTAATTCTTGCATGGGTTTCGTTGAGTTTCTTATTGGAGTTCTTTTTGAATGAGGTTTTATTAATATTGAAGGGAGACAAGAGGAGCAAGAGGAGGGACATCCTTGAACAAGCTTTCAAGAAAAAAGATTCAAGGTGGGTTACTTTTTATAGTTGAATGATAAGCCATCAACATTTCTTTCAAGAAAATGGAAATGGTTTCAACTACTTCAAAAACGTGCATTTATTACTCTTTAAATGTTTTGAGAATGTGCTGCATGTTTTGCATATAAATTTCGTTTGACATATGAAGATGATTTGTGAAAAGATATCAAGCTTAAGAAACTAAGTTTTCAAAATATGCCTTTTTGGGCAATATGCTTTACATGTTATGTGGGTTGTGGTGGTCCCCTAAGTTAAGT
This sequence comes from Erythroxylum reticulatum, assembly GCA_025504915.1. Taxonomy (NCBI): domain Eukaryota; kingdom Viridiplantae; phylum Streptophyta; class Magnoliopsida; order Malpighiales; family Erythroxylaceae; genus Erythroxylum; species Erythroxylum reticulatum. Next base: position 6,280,557 of record JANSVA010000009.1, on the reverse strand, counting down.
CAAGTGCACTTTGACAAAAAGGCTTCTCTTGCCTGCTTGTTAGTAGCCTGGAGCTCCTTCAAGGACTCCCATAAGTTCATGGCTATGTAAGACCATTATGTGGAATTGTGTAGTATGTTCTATTTTAGATCCACCCGAACCATTTTGATATGCTTATGTGCTCATGATAAATTGCCAAAAGTGATGCATGCATAATTTGCAATAACTTAAATTTCTGTATTGGAAAGGACTTCATAAATGGTTTTCCTTATTACCAATTATAAATTGTTAACCACGGGCTTAAGCTCACCCCCCTTTTTCCTCCCCTACATCCAGGTGATGAACAAGATATCAAGTAGACAAGGGTTAGGGCATCACTCTAATTTTTGTATATTTTTTATTTGAAGAAAATTTTGTAAAGAGAGGCTTTAGTTGGATTTTTAGCAAATCATGGATTATGTACCCTTTGTATTTTGGAACTTTAACATATTAATGTATTGGTGGCTTGAAATGCCCACTAAAGCTTTGTAAGACTCTTATCTTTTGATGCAAATGGAATATAATTGCATTTTTGATCATGAATCTCTTTTAAGTTTGTACATTGCATTTTTTTAGTTTCCATAAGGGAAAAGTTTGTGTTCAGACTTCAAGAGAAGGTCTAAATTAATTCAGGTTGATTTAGGCAAGTATGCCTTGAAGGAAGTTGTAGGGATTTCCTTTAGTTTTCCAATGATATATATACATATATATAGTCTAGAATTGTTGGATATCTGGGTTAAAAGTTGGGGCCCTTAGAAGGGGAGATACTTAGGAGTGTGAAGATACATCGTTTGTAAGGATGTATCGTTTCTAAAGATGTATCGTATGTGATGACGTCATATCGTCTGTGATGATGTCATTCATCTTAAGAGTTGTATTGTCTGTAAAGACGCTTCATCTTAAGAGATGCATCGTCTATAAGGATGTATCGTCTATGAAGATGTCATTTGTCTTAAGAGCTGTATCGTTTGTAAAGATGCTTTGTCTTAAGAGATGCATCGTCTGTAAGGATGTATCGTCTGTGATGAAGTCATATCATTTGTGATGACATCATTCGTCTTAAGAGTTGTATCATCTGTAAAGACGTTTCATCTTAAGGGATGTATCATCTATGATGATGTCATATTGTCTGTGATGATGTCATATCGTCTGTGATGACATCAATCATCTTAGGTTGACTGTTGCTTTGTCTTAATTTGACCATCTGTATCATCTTAGGTTAACTTTTGCCTCGTCTTAAGTTAACCATTTATATCATCTTAAGTTAACTTTTGCTTCATCTTAAGTTGACCATCTGAATCGTCTACTCCATCATTCGTTTGTCTTTTTGTTTCATCTGTCTTCTTGCTTTGTCTGCTTTTTGTTTCATCTGCCTTCTTCCTTCATTTGCCTTTTTCTTCATCTGCGTTATTTCTACGTCTGCTTTCTGCCTATGTGACCTAAACTTCTCCTTCTGTGCATTATTCGTCTGATGCTATCATCTGCTCCATTTTTGAACCTTCAGACGATAGAATCCGCCTTCAAGGTCTGCATAGAAATTGTAGACCTCAAAATCTTCTTTCAAACTGTCCTAAGATGGTATTAATCTATTATCCTAAATGACAGTTATGCTAATTACCTCAAGATAGGTGCTATAAGATTGGGATTTTTCCTAAATAAATCTGTCCTGAAATAAAAGAAGGGTGTTGTTTTGATGTTTGTCCTAGTGAAGGATCACCACCTTTATGGAGCACACGTTCAGATGTCTTTTAAGATGTTAGACATGTGAACCACAAGGGCAGGGTCCCAACACTTATGGTATCAGAGAGACTAGGTTTAAGAGTATCCTAGGTATGAAGTGGGTAGTTTAAGACATAAAATGAACATGCATTGTTTTAAAGTGAACAACTTGCATTTTTTTGAATTGTTTGACAAGACTTGAAATTGTTTTACATGATTTGAAAATGTTTTGCATAAACTAAAGAATTTCAATAATTTTAATTGAATGAGTGGAAAATGCCGCCTCGAAAGAGACTTCGAGGAGCTGTGACTCGATCTAGCTTTCACTAAGGGAGCATAGATGAATTCTTTATCCTGTAAGATGCTGGGACACAACTTGTTCCTGATTCTGAGGCACCTAATGTGAAAAATGAAGGGCCAATACCTCTTCCTCCTATGCCTGCTATGGACTCACAGTTCTTTCAAGCCTTTGCTCAGGCTTTCACATATGCCATGGGACAAAGGTTACAAGTGTCGATGCCAGCTTCAGTAGATAGAAGTGGACAGTATGACAAGCTCCAGAAGTATGGAGTTGTGGATTTTAGTGGAACTATAAATCTGCAAGAATTTGAAGCCTGCTTAAAGAGGACCAAGACGGTTCTAATTCAAATGAAGTGTTCTGATGAGGAGAAGCTAGATTATGCAGTTAACTTGTTGCAAGGGGATGCACTTCATTGGTGGGAATCAATACCCCACAGTCAGGATATATCTTCAGTGTTGTCATGGAGAGACTTTTTGGAAGCTTTCAGGAGGAAGTACTTCTCGAGGGTCTATATCCAAGAGAAGGCTAGGGAGTTCCTAAACCTCACACAGAGGGATATGAGTGTGAGTGAATATGGGCTAAAGTTTACCTAGCTGTGTCGGTATATGGCCAACATTGTGGCGAATGAGGAAGATAGGTGCTGTAGGTTTGAAGGAGGTCTCCATTTGGGAATAAAGAAGAAAGTCTTAATCCATAATTTCAGTGAATACCAACAGTTGGTAGATGCCGCACTTCAGGCTGAGAAGATGGAGAATATCAAGTATGAGGTGAGTAGGAAGACGAAGAACCGAGAGCAATTTTCCAAGAAGGGGGTAAGTGCTTAAATAATTGAAAGGGGTGTGAAGAGCTCCCACACACAGAGTGTGGTAGGGAGTAGTGCCTCTGCTAAGAACAAGCAAGCAATGGCAGTGTTAGTGCAAGCCTCAATAGTAGGAGGCAATAGTAGGGTGTAGAGGAGCAGGAACATGAACCCCTAATGTGCGCATTGTGGAAAGTTTCATAGAGAAGAGTGCTTCAAGTTACTTGGAATATGTTTTTGATGTGGAGAGAAGGGACACATGATCAAGGACTGTCCCCAAGTAACAAGGCAAGAAGGGTTGAAATTGCAAGCCTCAAGAAGAGAAAAAATAGGGGGAGCCAGGCCAGTCACTGAGGTAGGTAGTTCTACAATGGCGAGGAAGGCTATTCCTCTAGGAAGGCCAAGTGGGTCAGGCTCAGGCGAGGGTATTTTCTATGACCAGAGAGGAAGTTACAACCACACCAGAAGTTGTCACGAGTATGGCCCAGTTATTTAATTCTGCAATATATTTATTGATTGATTCTGGCTCCACACATTCGTTTGTTTCTGTAAGCATGATTTTGCATAATGTTCAATTGGTGCCCATGGATAGCCCTATGATTGTTAGTACTCCTTTAGGGAGAAAGGTGATAATAAGTTAAGTGTATAGGGATTATGAATTGTTTATTGAGGGTGCTAAACTTGTAATAGATTTGCTACATTTGGAATTGAAAGGCCTTGATGTGATACTAGGAATGGATTTCATGGAGAAATATTGTGTAAAGTTGGATTGTGGCCTTAAAGAGGTAAAGTTTGATCTTGGTAATGATGAGAAGGTGATTTTTAGAAGGGACTGAAGGACATCATCTCCCAAGATTATTTTGGCTTTGTTAGTAGACAGGATGATGAGGAAGGGGTGTGAAGCCTTCCTAGCGCATGTTATGGGCATTAATGTAAATGAAGGGAAGTTAGAGGATTTTTCAGTTGTGAGGAAATTTCCGGACGTGTTTCTAGAAGATCTACTTGGTTTGGTACCGATGAGGGAAATCAATTTTTCCATTGACTTGATTCCTGAAACCGCACCCATTTCAATATCACTGTATAGAATGGCTCCAGTTGAATTGAAGGAGCTTAAGGAACAGTTGGAATAGTTATTAGAGAAGGGTACATAAGGCCAAGCTCATCACCATTGGGAGCGCCAGTTCTGTTTGTTAAGAAGAAGGATGGAACGTGGTGCATGTGCGTTGATTATCGAAGACTCAACAAGGTGACTATTACAAATAAGTATCCTCTGCCCCAGATTGATAATTTGTTTGACCAGTTGTAGGGAGCAAGGGTCTTCTCCAAGATTGATCTCAGTTCAGGCTATCATCAGCTCATAATCAAGGAGTCTGATGTAAACAAGACAGTCTTCAGAACACGATATGGGCATTACAAATTTTTTGTTATACCTTTCAGATTGAACAATGCTCCAGCAATTTTTGTGGATCTTATGAATAGGGTCTTCAAGGAATATTTGGATCAGTTTGTTATAGTATGTATCGATGACGTTCTAGTGTATTCCAAGAGTGAAGGGGAACATAAGGAGCATCTTAGGATTGTATTGCAAACACTAAGGGAGAGGGAGCTTTATGCTAAGTTTAGCAAGTGTGAGTTTTGTCTTCGTGAGGTAATATTCCTTAGACATGTGATTTTGAAGGAGGGGGTGCATGTTGATCCGAGAAAGGTTGAAGCCATGGTGAATTGGCATGCACCCAAGATAGTGTTAGAGGTGAGGAGTTTTCTAGGTCTGACAGGTTATTATAGGAGTTTTGTTGAGGGATTATCTATCATAGCAGCTCCGATGACAAAGTTATTGAGGAAGAATCAGAAATTTATCTAGAGTAAGGAATGTCACAAAAACTTTGAGGAGCTCAAGCGCAGATTAACAAGTGCTCCAGTTTTGATTTTGCCAATTGGAGATGAGGGTTATATATTGGACAATGATGCCTTGAGAAAAGGTCTAGGTTGTGTATTGATGCAAGGAGACAAGGTAATAACATATGCCTCACGACAGGTTAAGCCTTATGAGTTAAATTATCCGACCCATGATCTGGAATTGGCAGTATTAATCTTTGCCTTGAAAATTTGGAGATATTATTTGTATGGGGTTCAAACGAGGATCTTTACTGACCATAAAAGTCTTAAGTACTTATTAAGTCAGAAAGAGTTGAATATAAGACAGAGAAGGTAGATTGAATTGCTTAAGGATTATGATTTGTTGATTCAGTACCATCCAGGAAAGGCGAATGTGGTAGTGGATGCCTTGAGCAGGAAATCATCTATAGCCCATGTTCAGATAGTTTATCTGTCGTTATTAGAAGAGATGGCTATGTTTAGGATAAGTTTGAAGCAGGAGGAACCTGATTGTATTATTGCTACTTTCAGGGTGAGATCGATACTCTGGGAGAAGGTTAAGGAGTTACAAGTATAGGATGCAGAATTGAGGAAGCTCCGAGAAGAAATTCAGAATGGCAAGAAGTCTGAAGTGGCACTGAGGGATGATGGACTGATGGTTATAGGAAACCAACTTTGTATTCTGAATGTTAAAGAAGTAAAGAATGAAATATTGGATGAGGCACATAGTGCGCCTTATGCCATGCACCCTGGTAGCACTAGGATGTACAGAGATCTGCGAGAGCATTTTTAGTTGAAAGACATGAAGAGGGATGTAGCAAAGTATGCAAGTAAGTGTCTAGTGTGTCAGTAAGTCAAAGTTGAACACTAGGCACCTTCAGGCAAGTTAAGGACATTGTCCATTCTTGAGTGGAAATGATAGCGGGTAACCATGGATTTTCTGATGGGTTTTCCCAAGACCAGTAGGAAGCATGATGTCATATGGGTTATTGTTGATCGGTTGATAAAGTTAGCCTATTTTCTAGCAATTAAACAGACTGATTCTCTACAAGTACTAGCAAAGAAGTATATCGATGAGATAGTGAGACTGTATGGGATTTCGAATTCTATAATTTTTGACAGAGATCCTCGATTTACTTTGAGATTCTAGGGAAGCTTACAAGAGGCTTTAAGAACAAAGTTGGATTTTATCACAGCTTTTCACCCCTAGACAAATGGTCAATCTGAAAGGACCATTTAGAAACTTGATGGAATGCTTTGGGCATGTGTAATGGACTTTAAAGGAGCTTGGGATGAACATTTTCCACTGGTCGAATTTGTTTAAAATAATTCGTACCATTCGAGCATTCAAATGGCTCCTTATGAGGCACTGTATGGGAGGAGACGTAGAACTCCTATATGTTGGGATGAAGAAGGAGAAAGAAAACTAATAGGATCATAGTTGATTTAGATGGCAATTGACAAGGTCAAGTTAGTTGAACAAAGGCTTAAAGCGGTCCAGGATAGAATGAAAAGTTACGCTGATGCACATCAAAAGGAGATGGAGTATGAAGTCAGTGAAAAAGTCTTCCTTAAGACATCTCCTTAGAAAGGAGTCATGAGGTTTGGCGACAAGGGCAAGTTGAGTCCCAGATATGTGCGTCCCTATGAAATTCTTGAGAGGATTGGACTGCTAGCCTATAGGTTGGTATTGCCATCGATATTGTCACGGATACAAGATGTCTTTCATGTGTCCATGTTGAGGACATATAGATCGGATCCCTCTCAAATTATTCAGACTACTGAGGTTTAGTTGAGAGATGATCTGAGTTATGAGGAGATTCCAGTGGAGATCTTGGACACTAAGGAAAAGGTCTTCAGAAACAAGACGGTTCAATTAGTAAAGTCCTGTGGAGAAACCATTTTGTAGAAGAGGCCATGTGGGAGCCCTTGGAATCCATAAGGGAGAAGTATCCACAACTCTTCAATGACTCAGGTAAAAATTTCGAGGATGAAATTCTCTTAAGAGAGGGAGAGATGTTAGCCCACAGAATTTTTTTTATGAATAAGCATGACTAAATTAATTTGGAGTTTTGCTATATTAAATTGTGTTGGAGTTAATTAGCATGTTAATGTGAGTAAGATATTATGTTATAGGTTAAGGGAAATTTTAGAATGATAAGACTTCATGAGGGGCATTGTTGGAACATCAATTAAAGTCTTAAAGCATTGAAGGAAAGGCAAAATGGGACGAAGGAATTGTAGGCATTTGTTTTAGAAGACAAAAACGTTGGTGAAAATGAAGAGAAGAGAGAGAAGATGAAAAGTAGGAAAGAAGGGAGAGAGAGTGTCGGTGATAGAGAGAAAAAGGAGAGTTGAGCTAGGTTTTCATTTTACTAAGCCTTCAAGAGGGATTTTGAGAGTTATCAAGGAGGGTAAAAGAAAAAGGAAGATTAGAACTTCCATTAGAGTCAAGAAATTCATTTATTAGTGAAGACTCAAGGTAAGCTTATGTTAAATCTTTTAGAGTCTTAGGAAGGTTTTGGTTCTAAGAGTGTAGAAAATGCATGGGTTTAAGTATTCTAGGATTAATTCATGTATGGGTTTCTTTGAGTTTCCAATTGGAGTTCTTTTTTAATGAGGTTTTGTTAATATTGAAGGGAGGCAAGAGGAACAAGAGGAGGGACATTCTTGAACAAACTTTCAAGCAAAGAGATTTAAGGTGGGTTACTTTTTATAGTTGAATAATAAGCCATCAACATTTCTTTCAAGAAAATGGAAATAAATGGTTTCAACTACTTTAAAAACATGCATTTATTACTCTTTGAATGTTTTGAGAATGTGCTGCATATTTTGCATATAAATTTTGTTTGACATATGAAGTTGATTTTTTTAAAAGATAACAAGCTTAAGAAACCAAGTTTTCGAAATATAACTTTTTAGGCAATATGCTTTACATGTTATGTGGGTTTGTGGTGGTCCCTTAAGTTAAGTCAGGTGCACTTTGACAAAAGTCTTCTCCTGCTTGCCCGCTAGTGGCATGGAGCTCCTTCAAGGACTCCCATAAGTTCGCGGCTACGTAAGACCATTATGTGGAATTGCATAGTACGTTCTATTTTGGATCTACCTGAACCATTTTGATATGCTTCTGTGCTCATGATAAATTTCCAAAAGTGATGCATGCATAATTTGCCATAACGTAAATTTCCGTATTGGAAAGGACTTCATAGATGGTTTTGCTTATTACCAATTATAAATTGTTACCCATGGGCTTAAGCTCACTGCCCTTTTTCCTCCCCCACATTTAGGTGATGAGCAAGATTTCGAGTAGACAAAGGTCAGGGCATCACTCCAATTTTTGTATATTTTGTATTTGAAACAAATTTTCTAAAGAGAGGCTTTAGTTGCATTTTAAGCAAATAATGGATTATGTACCTTCTGTATTTTGGAACTTTAAGATATTAATGTATTGTCAGCTTGAAATGCCCACTAAAGCTTTGTAAGACTCTTATCTTTTGATGCAAATGTAATATAATTGCATTTTTGATCATGACTCTCTTTTAAGTTTGCACATTGCATTTTTAAGTTTCCATAAGGGAAAAGTTCTTATTTGGACTTCAAGGGAAGGACTGAACTAATCCAGGCTAATTTAGGCAACTATGCCTTCTAGGAAATTGTAGAGCTTTCCTTTAGTTTTCCAACGATATATATATATATAGCCTAGAATTGTTGGACATTTGGGTTAAAAGTTGGGGTCCTTAGAAGGGGAGATACTTAGGAGTGTGAAGATGCATCGTCTATAAGGATGTATTGTTTATAAAGACGTATGGTCTGTGATGAGATCATATCATCTATGATTACATCATTCATCTTAAAAGTTATATTGTCCGTAAAGATGCTTTGTCTTAAGAGATGCATCGTCTATAAGGATGTATCGTCTATAAAGACGTATCGTCTGTGATGACATCATTCGTCTTAAAAGTTGTATCATCTATAAAGATGTTTCGTCTTAAGAGATACATCATTTGTACGGATGTATCGTCTGTAAAGACGTATCTTCTGTGATGACGTCATTCGTCTTAAGAGTTGTATTGTCTGTAAAGACGCTTCTTCTTAAGGGATGTATAGTCTATAAAGACGTATCATCTGTGATGATATCATACTGTCTGTGATGACGTCATTCGTCTTAGGTTGACTTTTGCTTCATCTTAAGTTGACTATCTGTATCATCTTAGGTTGACTTTTGCTTTGTCTTAAGTTGATCATCTGTATCGTCTTAGGTTGACTTTTGCTTCATCTTAAGTTGTCCATCTGAGTCGTTTGCTCCGCCATTCGTCTGTCTTTCTGCTTCGTCTATCTTTTTGCTTCTTCTGCTTTTTGCTTCGTTTGCCTTCTTGCTTCGTCTGCCTTCTTATTTCGTCTGCTTTCTACCTATGTGACCTAAACTTCTCCTTCTGTGCACTATTCGTCTGATGCTATCGTCTGCTCCATTTTTGACCCTTCAGACGATAGTATCTACCTTCGAGGTCTTTATGGAAATTGTAGACCTCAAAATCTTCTTTCAAACCGTCCTAAGATGGTATTAATCTTTTATCCCAAATGATAGTTATGCTAATTACCTCAAGATAGGTGTTATAAGATTGAGGTTTTTCCCAAATAAATCTGTCCTGAAATAAAAGAAAGGTGTTGTTTTCATTGTGGGGAATCGCCACCCTTGTGGAGCACGTGTCAGATGTCTCTTAGAATGTCGGACACGTGAACCACAAGGGAAGGGTCCCAACACCTTTTGGATTGAATATTTGAACCAAACTAACTTGTGTTAGCTGATTTTCAGAGTTTAGATTTGAAGATTGCATGGTAAGATTTGTTTGTGAACTTTCCTAATCCATATTGCATTTATACCATATAATTGCCTAAGTTAGCATTGATAATTAGGCATATTGTTTATTATAAATAAGGATTCCTTGATATTTCACGTATAAGTATTTACTTGAATTAATTTCTTAATCTTAGTATAGTCTACTAGTATAGATATCAAGTTTGTCATTTCTCTAATTAAATGAAAAGGTCTTAGGCCATTCCAATTATCATACCATAACAATATGTTATTGCCATTCCCATCCTTGTATTTTGATATATGTTTAGTTGTTAATTTGATTATTTAGTGTCTGTTTAGGTTATAATTGCGTTAGTTAGTTAAATATTTGTGTTTTACATGTTTTATGGGTTAGAGTATGTTTTTGAGCTTGAATGTTGTCTATTTGAGGTGGCTTGATGAGTTTGCTTGTGTTTCAAGGCTAATATCTAAAAACGAAGGAGTTTGAAAGGAGGTTCGAATCAAGATAGAGGACCACGATCGTGGCCAATATGCCATGATCGCGACAGAAGCAAAAAGAAAGGCCCACAATCGTGGCTAGTAGGCTATGATCATGACAAAAGGTTAAATAGGGGGCTACGATTTTGGCCTACGCGATAGGCAACGCGCCCCTACTTTCCAATCTTCATTTTTTAGGGACATTTCAAACCTTTTAGGCATGACAAAATCCATAAAGTTGACCTAATTAAAAAATAATATAAAAAGAAAAATGGGAGACCTAAAAGGGAGCCACCACTTTTTCCATTTTGGGAAAGCTTCAAACGACAAAAGAAGAAGAGGAGAGAGGAAGTAGGTCTTTCGTCGCTGCTTCCTTCTCGAGTTATCTGATCTAAGTTCTTTCTCCTTTTTGTCTTTATTTTGGTTCATTTAACATATGAGATTATTAATGATGATTGATCTTAGATTACTAATGATTTTCTAACTTTTCCTATAGGATTTTACCTTAATTCAATGTTAATATAGCCATTTTTGTGTTATTTTGATTAGGTGTTATGATTAATTACAGAAAGTGCATATTTCGTTAATAAACTAAGAGGGTGAATTGAATAAAAATGATTGGGTTACATTAATGAGAGTTAAGCAATCCAATAGATCACGTGATTAATCATATCAGTTATTATGCAGAGAGAGATCCCATATGAGACCTGATAGTTTATTAGAGGACTTAAGATCTAATTAGAGTTGTAGGTCTTTTGTTAATTAAGAGATTGCCAAATCCATAATTCAATTAGGGTTTATAAATTCAGATGATTATAACTTGATAGAGTAATCCACCCTATCATAGTCTAGAACCAACACCACAATAACATACAATTGATTATATTAGCATTGATGATAGGGAAAATCCCCTCTCTCATAATTTGGTAACTCTTCTTGGTTACTTTCCATTATGACTTTTGTATTACTTGATTTCAATTTCTTTTTGTTTTAAACTTGGGAATTAATTTTTTACTAATCACTTTCTCGTATTTTCTTTTCTTTTCACTTTTTAATTTTATTTTATTAATTTTTCTGAGCCATAGATAACATAGGATTAGATTAGTTCACCTTGTTAATAGGATCGACCCTTCATATACTAAAAATCATGACCCATTCACTTGCGGTATTTTGAAAGCTATAAATTGTAAAGCTTACATCGAGATCAATAACAATCTTCAAATTCTTTTTAGCTATCAACACCTTATCATCATTTGAATTAAGATAATACTAAAGACATCCTTATCTTTAGGTAAACACACTTTAGAGCATTTGCATTCTTTAAAATTTCTTTGAAAAACTAACACTTTATAACAAAATCCTCATCATTTTTTAATTATTTTAATTAGTTTCTAATGAAGTATCAAATAAGAGGATCAATTTACATGTAGATTTTTTAATATTGAGTAGATAAGTTGGGTTTTTCTTGTATAAGAGGTAAGATGGGTTCTTCTATTACTTTAATGACAAAACCTCTTTTAAATGTTTTTTATAAGTGGTTAGCAATTTTTATAAAAAGGCCTCTTAGTAGTGACTAGCATTCCAAGATAGGTAAATGAAAGATTCTTAAGCTTAATTCTGATCAAACTAGAGATCTAACTTATTTCATCATTGGCTTTTTATAAAATAGTGAGGTGGCTTTTGACTCAGTAATAAAGAGGTTTGAGAGCTTGTTGAAAATTTGTAAAGAGTTCATAAGGGTACATTATGAACTAAAATTAGCACCATAAAGAAATAATAATCATTGTTAAAAAATAAATTATCGATCTTTAACTTCTTGTATAATATTTAAGTGCTTCCTTATGACTTATGTTGTATGTAACTAATCTAATTAGTACCTTAATTTATATCATAATCAAGTAAGGGAAAATAGGATCACCTTGTCTCAATTTTTTAGCTCCCATGATTAAGTAACTTGCTTCACCATTTATTAAGATGTTTTATGAGGTTGAAAAGATGCATTGCTCAATCTATTGAAGAATCTTAAAGGAAAACAAAAGCCTCCATATAGTGTGAGATAAAATTCTAATTGATGGAGTCATAAGCTTTATGGAAGTCAATCTTCTTTACACAATTCTTAAATTATTTTTCCTATAATAGTTCTTAAATAGTTCCTAAGCAAATAAAATACTATCTTTAATTTGTCTCCCTTAAATAAAGGTACCTAAGGTAGATTAATGATTGATTTTATCACTAACTTAAGCCTAGAAGCTTAGAACTTGAAGATGGACTTATACATAATGTTACAATAATAAATTAGTTTATAATTCCCTAATGAACTTGGGATATATTTTTTTGGTATGGGATAAATGAATGTTTTATCAGGTTCTCTCATCATCTTGCCCTTACCAAAGAAGTCCAATATAGAATTAATGACTTATTTATTAATTTGGTTTTAATATTTCTAAAGAAATTGATGTTTAATCCATCAAGTTCTGAGACCTTAATTAGATTGAGGTTAAAGAGCTCTCTCTCAACATCTGATGCATTAAAAAGCCTAATGAGTTACTCATCTTCTAGCTTTGTGATCTATTTGGAGATAAAAGATTATAGTACACACATAGAAAAATAGTTCTTAGAATTTGAGCTTAAGGTATTTTGAAAATGTTTATGTGCCTCTATTAATAACTTAATTTTCTTTTTATCCATTTAACCATCCTTGTTAAGCAATTATGTGATTTTGTTTATATTTATCCCATATAGAATGTTTTTCTAGAAATGGTAGGTGTTCCTATCCTCTTCTTCAAGCCATTGAACTCTTCAAGTTTACTTGAAAATAGAGTTATTCAATTCTAAGGCTCAAGTGCAGTTTAAAATAGTTATTCTCTCGTAATCTTAATTTGATTGATTACTTAGAGATTAGTAAATTTCATTTTCTTTTAGTGAAGTAAAGTTCTAATTTCTAATATAACAAGTTAAGTGTTATTATAAAGTTTCCTCATAGAAAATAAAAGTTTTATGACCTTGGGATTCATATTCCAATCAGTTTATCATAACCTCATCTTGTCCTTCAAGATTAACTAAGTAATTAATGAATTAAAAGTGAGATCTTATATAGTACTCCTCTATAGTATTATTAATTTTAATAATTGAATGGTCAAAATTAGGTTATTGCTGAATATAACTTTACTTTTAAGGAATTTGGAGAGTCATACCTAGTTAATAAGACCAATGTCTAACTTTTTCTTGATGAACCAAGTCATATTCTCTATTGCTTTAAGTAAGAAGTTTCCTTCAAATCTCAAGTCTATAACTTCATCTTAGGTAGCATATATTATGAAATCATCACTAAAAGTCCTTAAGTAAAGTGCCTTTAGCTTCTAATGAAAAAAGGCATTATTTAAGTATCCCATGATTATGCAAGGGGAAATTATGTTTTCATAGTTAGATCTTATGTCATTCCAAATTGGGATCATTTAGGAAACCATATTAGTTACATACACAAAAGCAACATAGGCTTTATTGAAAATAGAAAGTCATATAAAACTTATTGTTTTTTTTGGAGAAATCAATCCCTATTATATTTTATACAATGAGTGAAATTAGAAGCATGTTAGAGATAAGAGCCCTAAGCTCTAACTCTTCAACCTAATCTTCTCCTAGCTACCACCGTGAAGACATTTCTCAGACTATTTAGATGTCCTAAGACTTATGTTTTCATTTGTGAAGATATAGAAACCTCATCATTTTTAAGGAATTTCATAATATTCTCATTGTTCATAGAGGGATTACAAATATTATCTATAAGGATTTGTTTAATGAGATTAACTTTAATATTAATGGATCCTTAATCAACTTATGAAATTATCTTATGTTTACTATGATTTATCTCTATATGGTTATTAGGCTAATTTTCCTCATTTCCCTTTTTAAAAAGGGTGTTGCAAGTTTTAAAAATTTCTATAATTTGTTTAGGGATTTGGGGAAATTTTTTGTCTTTAGGAATGGGAAGATTAACTTTCTTAAGAGTCTTCAATCTTATTAGCTCATAATAATCCCTTTAATAAAAGAGCTTGCCTATTAAGATCCATTTCTTTCCTTGATGAATCAACTTTGGCTTTAATTATTAGGAAATAATTACCACATCAACAACCATTATGTCACTCGTGATGAATCCCATGATTAGAAAGATTATGGGATAAATATATCGCTACACATGGTCTACTATAGCTCATTCTTTTCATGGTAATTATGGCTTCATCCATTCTAATAGGTTTAGCTATATATCTTGCTAAATAACTCAATCCTTTAGATAACCAATATTCCATAGGGGATATTATCTATTATAATACATATTATAATATGCTTCTATCTTAAAATTTCGAATTGTATCCTACGTTTCCCCAGTTGTAGAAAGATCAGGCTTTTCATAAATATGTCATAAACTAACTTTAAAATTTCTTTGAATATTGATCTCTGAATCAAATTTGAATGTGAATAAATTGTTTAATATTACCTTTAGCAATCCCATTATTTTTTAGTAAGGCTGAGCTAAAATATTCATCAATAGAAAGATTAGTCTCTTACTTATAAAAAACTATTAAGAAAGTTGCTCATTTGGTTAGTCAATCTGTCAAAATTTTTATTTATGGCCAGACATTTCTGTTATCATTAGTAGTTGTTGTGCCAAAATAAGTTATAAAAAACTAGGCTATGCCACTGATAGGTGTAAATTATACTATGTTTTGATAGATTTTTAAATGTGCTTTCGATTATTTTGTGTATGATTATCATATATATAGGTTGAGAATTATAATATTATTAGTTTTTTTATATTATGTGTTTGTGTGGTTTTGAGCATGATTTGAATCTTAATTTTATGTTTCAAGAAGCGTGTAATGTGTGTTTGAGTGTATGGAAATAGAAAATTGAAGAAAAGAGCGGAATTACAAGTACGGAAGTAGGTCATGATTGTGACAGAGCGTAGACCACAATTCTAGTGAATTTTAGATTTTCCAATGCTCTTTTTGTAATTTTAACGTTTTGGGGCTAATTTTGGAAACAAATTAAGTGAGTAAACCCTAAAAAGAACCCTAGAAGCCTCAAGAACTAATTAAGAACATAAAACACTCAAAAAGGGCAGCCACCATCTTCCAAAGTGAGAGAACAAAAAGGAGGAGAAAAAAGAGCAATCCAGAAATTCCAAATTTCAAGTTTGAGTTCAAATCAAGTTCTTTCTTTCTTTCCTTTGTTTATTTCATTAAAATTGATGTGTAACTTTGTAACGTGGATTTGAATATGTTATTAAAGTTTTTCATCTTTGGATTTGTTCTTGAGTTATTTTGTTACTTGATTTTTGTTGATTTCAAATCAATTATCTGGTACTATGATGTTTAGGTATACTAATACTTTGACAATAAATTTAGAGAGTGAGTCAAAAGTAATATGGTTAGGTTGGGTAATGAGAGTTATTGGCCTAATAAGTCTTGAAAATATCAAATTGTTAATCATGGAAAGAGAGATCTTGTGTGAAAACTTGATTATTCATTAGAATACTTAATAACTAGTTGAAAAAGTTAGGTACATTTTGTAAATTGAGAGGTTACAAAATCTAAACTTTTTTTATCAATTAGGGCTAAATGATTAGGTCTCAAGAGAGAGTAATTAACCTTTTAAAAATCTAGAATCGACATTGAATTGGATTAATAGTGGTTAGGGAGCAAAATAACAGCATAATAAATCTTATTTACGTACGACTAGGACTTGGCAGTTTCAAAACAAAGCATTTAAGATTTCAGAATCACATAGAAAAGATGTAGTGCATTACATGTGTTTATTCCATTTTTCTCAAATTGAACATAGTGTTTCATATCCAACAACTTAACATACCTCATGAATATAAATATTTGCAATAATGTACCAATAAATACATTATGTATTTACATGTTACATATAATTACAAAAATTCCCAATTCACAAACAATCATATTCAATTCACATCACATAAATCTTTTGAATCACATTTATGTTCATAAGGACACATTCATCCTTGAACACACCATATATTTCAACATTAGACACATTATTACTAACCACACATTCCTTAAGTAATTACCTCAATTAACAATCCATAACTAAATTAACTTTTACTTAATTAATTTAACCTTAATTTAAGTTCATTTCATACTTCAAACAAGTGCAATTAAGTTCCAATGTACCAAATAAAATGACCTAACCTTACATAGTTCAACAATTGCACAAAAACAAGTTTTTTTATACCTTTTTAATCATTTCCTGTGACCGTGGGAATTTGCCTTATGAATCCCATGATCATGGGATGAGTGAACCAAAGGTAAGTCACCAACAACCTTTAGTTTGTTTCCAAAACTTAACTTCTTCACATCCATTTGACACACCTTCACCTAAGTCCATCAATTTCAATTCAATTATACCTTATCCATGCTTCAATACCTCATCAAATTCATGTCCAAAACAATTAAAAAATCATTCATTAAGCATCTCACAATCCATGATCTTTCAAGTATCAATATCCAAAGTAAAAGCAATCAAACAAGTATCATTTTTCAGACCTCAATTCATCATCAATTTAATACATATTATATCCAATTCAAGCATCGAATAATCCATATTGTAGCATGCAATCAAGTTTAGCATTACCTTACCTTCTTAACTTCAAATTTTAACTTTAAAGAACCAGCTAATCTAGCCCTTCTAAGTAATCAGCATATATTTAAGATCAAGGTGAAAATTTCAGCACTAATAAGACAATAACATAGAAAATAGTAGCACCTACTTATTGATGCAGTAACTTATAAAGATTCCAACTAAAGATGATCTAAAATCAAGAAAAATTACAAAAGTTGAGAGGGAGTAAGAGGTTTTGGTGGTGAGAGTAGTTAGAAGGTAGCATAAACACCAACTAAGCTGGAGTGATTCAACCCTTGTTTTTAAGGTGCCTTAACTTTGAAAGGATACATGTCCTTCTATGGGGTGACCTATATGGAAAACATAGGAGTGAGCCACTTGTCTTTTTATCATGCTACCAAATGCCATAACTCAATTAGGCCACTAGTCACTCAACTAATGCTGCCAAATGCTCATGCATTAGCTATGCCAAATGTCACTAACTCATAGGCATAGTCATTTTAATTTTCCTTTTACCAACTTGATAATTTCCGAGTCCAAATGTACATTTTAATACCTCAATTCTATAATGGTATCAATTAATTCCAAATCACTAAATATAATCCATTAGACCAAAATTCTAGAAATATGAAATTCAAATTCAAATCAGAGCTCAATTTTTAACACTTATAACATATGTACTTTCCTGACATATAACATTTCCACTAAGGTATAATATGGGGCCTTACAATTCTCTCCCCCTAAAAAGAATTTCAGTGTCAAAATTTATACTTGATGAGAATAGTTGAGGATACTGAGCTCTCATGGTCTCTTCTACTTCCCATGTTGCTTCCTCAAGCCCATGGTATTGTCAAAGTACTTTTACCAAAGGTATTTGCTTGTTTTGGAGTTGTTGGACTTCTCTGGCTAAGATAGATATAGGTCCTTCTTCATAAGTATAATCCAGTTGTACTTGAATTTGTTACAAGGGAATCCTATATGTATCATCCAACTAATATCTTCTTAATATGGAAACATGAAACACATCATGTAACTTGGCCAATTCTTCAAAAAGAGCTAATTGATAAGCTAGTGGTCTGACTCTCGTAAGAATCTTATGAAGGCCGATGTATCGTGGGATGAACTTACCTTTCTTCCCAAACCGAAGTATGTTCTTCCACAGTGATACTTTTAAAATCACCTTATCACCTACCTGATACTTAATATCTTTCCTTTTTAAGTTAGCATAGGATTTTTATCTATCACTGACAGCTTTTAATCTTTGTTGAATAACTTAAACTTTCTTTTCAGTATCTTTCATAATATTAGGCCCGATCATCTTCTTTTCACTTAATTTTGACTACTATAATGGAGTTCTTCACTTCTTACCATATAGAGCTTCATAAGGTGCCATGTCAACGCTAGTATAATAATTGTTGCTGTAAGCAAACTCCATTAGAGCAAGATAGTTATTCCAACTTACTAAAAATTCTAACACACAACCCCAAAGCATATCTTCCAGTATCTGAATCACTTATTTAGATTGTCCATCTGCTTGGGGATGGCAAGTGGTACTGAACTTGACTTGAGTACCAAAAGTCGTTTGTATACTTTTTCCAGAATCTTGAAGTAAATTAAGGATCACAATTAGAAATAATAGATAGTGGCACCCTATGCAACCTCACTATCTCATTCACATATATATCTACTACCCTATGCAAAGAATGATCACCCATACATCATCATGCTTCCTTTGAGTAAGAGGAAGCCCAGTGATAAAATCTATGATAATGTTATCTCATTTCCATTGAGGAATTGAAATAGATGTTGGTGTTATGTAAATACAGTGCCTTGGAAAGCAAGTGTATTTACATATAACCTAAATTTTCTTCTTGTTACTTTGTAATGAAAATATTTATTATTAATAAAATAAAAGAGTTTGGTTTTATTTGTGTGAGCATTATATATCTAGTCAA
>JANSVA010000009.1:6203133-6221220 GCA_025504915.1 Erythroxylum reticulatum | reverse complement strand
ACAAGGAGAAGATAGATTGACAAAGCAAAGGCTTTGGATATAAGAAGAAGGAGAGGATAGTGCAGCAAGGAATTAAAGTTGTAGCAAAGGAGTCGGTAATAATTTTCATCTTATTTTTGTTTAATATTATCCTTATACCATATCATGCATGATGATTTGGATATATTGCTTCCAATGCAAATAAGATTTTTAAAAAGTTTTGAAATCTATCGGTTCTTTAAATATGACATGCTTTCTTTTTCCGATCTAATAGTAAATACACTTGCTTTCTAGGGCGCTATATTTACATAACTCCAACACTTATAGCATTTTATTCTTATTCAAAAAAAGTCTATGGGCATAAGGCCTACACCCCGTTAGTGGAGTATGAATTGGCTATAGCATATGGTATAGTCCACACCTCTTAGTTTGTATCAAAGTGTCACTATGTTTGCCCATAATTTCTTTGTGCCATTAACCTCCAAAATACATATAAACGCTAACTTAACCCCTTATATATTGGTTTGTGGTATTTAAAGATGTTTACCTATATGTTGAAAGAGATAATCTTAAGTCATGTTAGAAAGATTGATTTGTTTAAGGAAGTCATAGTCAATATACTAGGATGCCTCAAATTATTATGCATAAAAGAATTAGAACTTCTTTAGTTATGCCTCAATGGTGAAATGAAGCAATTAAATATCTTACTACTTCTTCTACTCCTTTATAAGAGTTTGCATCTTAGCTAGAAGTTATTGTGACACCTTAGATGTTATTGCTTCCCTACACTGCCTCTTTATTTGATATGTCCTAAGGATAACTACACAAATGATGATGCAGTGGTGTCCATTTTGACCCTCTTACATGTTAGATGATATGTTGGCCTCTTGGTGGTCTAGTCATAGATGCATATTTAACTATTATTATACACCCATGTCTTATGCGTTTTGCTTGATATTTTACAATTTTGTTGTATATTTAGTGCTAAACTTGTTCCAAGTACAATTATGGATGATAATTGACTTCATGCACAAAAAGGAGAAGAATTCAAATGAAATCAGAATAAAAAATAAAGATTTAAAGAAACTTAGACTTATACGAATTTGGATATTCCTATGTAAATCTCTGTGAATGTGTAAAATCACTATTTTAGGTTTTTTTAAAGCTATATGGTTAGTAGCGCAGTATGTCCCAAGAACCTTAATTTTTACTATAAAATAATGTGAGTGGAGGCAATAAAAGAGCCTTGTTTTGAAGCAGTTTTGAGATGTAAGACACCTAGTGAGGAGACAATCTTGATCAAAGGACAAGGAAAATATAAATTTAACATTAAGATATCTAATAAAAATTTATGTCAAATCCAAACTTGCAAGACAATTCAATAGAAGAAAAAGGGAGGTTTACAATTATGATGCCTTTAGCTTTATTAATTTTTTTATATTTATCTTTGATTTCATTTTCTATGATTAGTACCTGAACATGCTTAGTATCTAGGTGTGACGAACCCTAGATTGGGATAGCACTATGTTTACTCATTGTAAATGTATTGAACAATTATTATGAATCAATTATGTGATTTATTCTTATTCTAATATATCTGGAATATTAAAGCAAGAATCGATTTCATATAATTGAGATTGAAAATACTCTTATATGAATAGATCTACTATAATTGAAAGGAGTTACAAGAAAATATAGAGATAGGTCAAAATAAATCCTTTGGTTTAGGATTAAACCTAATAATGGAATTCATAAATTGATAATACAATCTTAGGCTTTTTAACTAGAAGGAATTCTATTAATCAAATGATAGATTAGTTATTAATAGTCTCTAGAGAGTTATTAACATAAGATAGGAATTTTCACATTTTAATAATCAATAATATAATTACAAGATAAAAGATTAATAATTCAAGGACTTTTAGGGAGATTCATCACCTAGGCACTACTATTTAATATTAGTTTTTCTTCGTATTCTACTTATCTTGAGTTCAAAATTGTTTAACCTTGATTTAGTTTATTTTACCTTTATTTTTAATTAAAACCAAAATCTGATTCTTATTCTGCCCAAAATAAGTTATAAAAATACCTAGGTTATCCTACTCATAAGTATATGAGGTAGTTGTAGTTGATTAACTAGGGTCATCTCTTATGAAGGTGAAATTGGGTTGCTTAAATTAATCTTGACCAAAAATAAAAATAGATGCAATCCTAAACATCCTATCCCAATTATTAAGTGAACGCTTTAAATAAAATCACAAAATTAAACTAAGAAGTAAACTAATTTAACTAGAAGAAAAAGAATAGATTAATCAAAGTGGGAACCTTTTGAGAATTAATTTCATTAATTTAATCTCCTATACATGACTAAGGGGAAATGATTAGATAATTGTCTTACTAAAATTACCAATTAGGTTCTAAAATAAATTAAAAAACAACCTAATCTAACTTTCATATTTAACAAGTTTATTATCTAAATTAATTATGGAAACCCGACTTATAATTACAGCTTAAGTTCATATATTTCTAGTTCTTAACCTAAACATCTATAGTTTCTGATTCCATATTAAACTTCTTCTCTTGACCTTTTTTTTATTACCAAACTGATGCAAAGTTGAGTCATGCTATTACATCCATTCAGTTTATAAACTATAACAAACATAAGACAAGCATATTTGACTAAAATAGCTACATTAATCCTTAAGAAAAAGAGATTTTTCCATCATGAAAATAACAAGATTCATCATCTTCATATACTTCAATCCCATGTTTATTAGTATTAGTATAAGAGAAGTATTAAAGCAACAAACCAAGTAAATTACCAAATGAACTATCAAAAGCTATAAAGTAAGAATCAGTTAAGCTACAGAATAATGACTTCAGTAAAATATCAAAGAAACATTGCAATAAATAAAGAAAGGTTTCATTTCTAGATCTTATGCACATATAATAGCGATGTGAGAGAGTGAGAGCTGAGAGTCTAACACTTTGAAGATCACCAGTGTATTTCAACCCCCCTCAATGGCTTCTTTTTCTTCTTCTTCTCCACCGTCTACTTATTTCTCACCCCTCCCCCAAATCTCTGTGCCTTCCCCTCGAAAACCCCCCTTTTCACCTTCCTTAAAACCTAATTCCCAAAATATTGATCAAAATTGTCCAATCTTGTGCCCTATTTAGATACTCGAATGTTTGAAATATTAGAGTGACTCGATTCATGCGTAGAATTGTTAAGAGGTTCCCTCTCAGGCTTGTGGAGCTTCGGTGAAATCTCTTAAAAGAACCTGGAAATCTGTTGTAGCCACATAGTGGAGGAACCTTTGGCTGTCAAAGAGTTGGCTTTCTACCCCTGATAGGTTAAGGATAACCAAATCCTTGTTATCCCACTGCCTGATTTAGCACTAAAAGGATCAACCAAATTTCATCATCCTCTAATCGGATTCTTCATTGGTAAGTGACCTGCTTTTCTAGTCATGCATAAAGCCCTTTCAAAATCTTGGTTAACATATGGTTTGATAGAAATTCTGGTGAATAGCTTGAACAAGTTTTTATTTAAGTTTGATTCTGAATGTGGTATGAATGGGGTGCTCTAGAAGGGCCTTTGACATATCCAAGGGAAGACATTTTTCTTATGTAAACGAAGTTTGAATGTAGGGGAACAGGAGGATATTAGGTATGCCCCTATCTGGATAAGGTTTCATAATATTCCCTATGAATATTGGAACAATGAGGGATTGATTAGGATTACTAGTGCAGTAGGAAAACCTCTGCTCATAGATTCCCATATAGCCCAAATGTCTAGAATCCTATATGTTCGAATGTGTATTGAATTAGAATTAGAGAGGAACTGACCTTTGTCCTTTCACTTGGCTACCTATAATGAGGAGGGAAAAGTGAAATTTAAGGAGATTGCAATCAAATGTGAATGGAAGCTTGAGAAGGTTACAAAAAAGAGAGTATGGAAACCTACTGGTCGTATGTTTAAAACTGGGATTTAATAGGAATTGGACAAAGTGAATTGCTCACTTCTGTATATGAAACTCAACAGATGGAGGGAGATCAGGAGAAAGCTCCAAAGAAAGAGCAAGTTAGTCCTAAGAGGAGCAGAATTGCTGAGAATCTAAATGAGCAAAATAAAGGTAAAGAAAAGCAACAACAGTATGATGATTCAAATGGAAGCCTCGAAGATGTTGACTGTCCTAGTGTAAAGCAAAGTAGGCAATTCTATTGCCTCTTCTAAATCTAATGTGGTTCCAAATAGTTCTAATTATTCTCAGAGTCAGGGTTTATTAGAAGGGATAGAGGGGATTTTTACTATTAGGAAAAGCATAAAATCTAAAAGAAAACAACAACAGTAGGTTTAGTTTGGTGTATAGTATTATGTACTTAGGTTTTTGGAATATTAGTCTCAATAAAAACAAAAACAGCTAGTTGTCAAGTATTATCTTAGAATGATGTCGGTTTCTTTTGTGTGTTTAATAGAATCTAGGATGAAGTCTCCTTTCCTTCGAATAATATCTGCTCTTCTTTGTTTCCAAAATGGCATTTTTGTAGTAATTTAGAACAAGCTTCATGAGCCATGTTAGTGGTAGCATGGAACCCTAACAAATTTGTGTGTGCTCCTCTTATAATCAGCTGATTAGTAATAATAAGAGGAGCACACACAATCCTTTTGGAGGCCACCCCTATGAATTGTGATTTTGGTTTTTTTGTTTCCTGTATTTATGGAGAGAATAATGCTAATCATAGGAAAACCTCTAGCCACCCCTTTCCAATATCAAACTCATTGTTGGGACTCAACCATGGCTTATAGTTGGGGACTTTAATGCCATTTTGTTTTCATATGAAGATAAACCTCTTAGCTCCTTAGCTATTAGTGGGATGAGAGACTTTAGGAAGTGTATTGAGGAGTGTAATGTGTATGACCTAAACTCTAGCGATCTGAAGTTTACATGGTCTAATAAGAAATATGGCGAATTCCACATAGCTAGAAAATTAGACAGAGCATTTATCAGTTCGGAGCGGAGTTCTCAGTTTCCTACATCCTTTGGTGAAATTCTTAACCCTAATATTTTAGACCATTCCCTTTTAGTGATAAGATCTTTATCTAAAAGAAGAGATCCTCCCCTTTTAGGTTTTCAAATTTCCTAGTCTCGTAGCCAAATTTCCTTCAAATAGTAAAAGAGGCTTGGAATTCACAGATCCGAGGGACCCCGATGTTTTGTGTAGTTTCTAAACTTAAATTGGTCAAAAATTCTCTCAAATCCCTAAACATAAATTAGATTTGTGATATTAATGTTAGAGTTAAGACTTGTCAAGCAACCCTCAATAACATCCAAGACCAAATGAGAGCTTTGCCTAATAGGACTCAACTGGCTATTGAAGAATAAGAGGCTATGTCTAATTTATTTAGGGCTTTAGATGACCAAGAATCCTTTTACAAATAATCTTCCCGTATCAAGTGGCTTAGAGAAAGGGATAGGAACACCAAATTCTTTTTATAATTTCGTCTTATCAAATAGGAACAGAAACAACATCCACTCTTTGTTGGTGAGCAATGGTTATAGGATTACTAACTTAGAAGAAATTCAGAAACAATTTCTAAATTTATTTCAAGATTCTATTGGTAAAAAGAAAGATCTAGCTTTTCAAGTGAGTTTGTCACAGCTCTTTTTCCCCATCTGATTCTTGAGCACCTTAGAAATACACTTGTAGCTGAAGTTACTTCACAAGAGATTAGGGAAGTATTCTTTTCTTTCAACCTAAGTAAGGCCACTGGCTTGGATGACTTTAATGGGTTTTTCTTTAACCACATTTAGCATATTATCGGGAATGAAATAACTAGGGCAATCTAAGACCTTTTGAAACTTGGGAGGCTCCTCAAAGAGCTTAATTTAACTTTAATCTCTCTTGTCCCTATGAAGAATCAGTCATCCACTGTGTTGGATTATATACCTATCTCCTGTTGTAACATGATTTATAAAGTGATCACAAAAATCATTTCTATTAGACTTAGATTTTACCCCTCTTTATCAGCCCAAACCAAAGTTTTCATCAAAAATCACCGTATAGGGGTTAACATTCTTTTATCTTAAGAAATCTTTAAGAACTATCATCTTCGTAATAAGCATAGGAGATATGCTTTCAAAGTAGATTTGGTAAAATCTTATGATTTTATTCAATTGGATTTCCTCCTCAATGTGCTGCTAGCTGTAAGGCTCCCTCCTATGTTTATTAAGTGGATTGAATAGTATGTAACTTTGCCTTTCTACTTTATCTTCATCAATAGTTCTCCTACTAAATTTTCCTATGTAAAATCAAGATTAAAACAAAGAGATCCTCTCTCTCCGTACCTGTTTATTATTTGTATGGAGGTGCTTTCTAGGACAAAGCACAAAATCCTACTTTTCAATTCCAATAGAGTTGCAAAACCCTTAAACTATCCCATCTTTCATTTGCTAATGATCTATTATTGTTCTGTCATATCGTTCTTAATTCAGTGAATACATTGCTTAACTACTTGAGAACTTTCTCAAATTTCTCTGGGTTAGATATGAACCATAGCAAAAGTCAATTCTTTTTATCTCCTGATATGGAACGTTTGGCCATTCAGTTGGAAACCAATTTAGGTCTTAAAAGGGGTAATCTTCCTATGAGATACCTAGGTGTACCTCTTTTAATAGGTAGACTGACTAGGAGAGATTGTATCCTATTGTTGGATAAAATTGATTCTAGAGTTAACAAATGGACTCATAAAGCCTTGTCCTATGTTGGTAGACTTCAATTGGTAATTTTTGTCTTGTCTACCTTTCAGGTTTACTAGGCTAGCCATTTCTTGCTTCGTATTTTTATCTTTAAAGAAATTAAGTCTAAACTTATTAACTTCTTGTGGTCTTGTAAGTTTGTGTCTAAAACTCATATAAAAGTTAAGTGGAATGACATTTGTAGACCTAAAACAGAGGGTGGTCTGGGGATTAAACAATTGTCTACATGGAACAATGTCTTGTTAAACAAAACGATTTGGGTTCTTTTTAACGATAAGGCGGCTTTGTAGGTAAAGTGGGTTCACATCATTATTCTTTGAACGCAAAACTAATGGAGTGCCCAACTAACTAATAGTAGTTCTTGGAGTTGGAGGAAACTTATTCAGGTTAGAAATATTATTGGGAACCATTTCAAATTTAAGATAAGAAATGAAATTTCTACTCTCTTATGGCAGGACCCTTGACACCCTAGAGGTATCCTTAAGGATCTCTCAACACGTAGATCTATCAATGGCTCAAAATTTCCAATAAATGCAAAAGTAGCTGATATTATCAAAGACAATATTTGATGCTGGCAAGATGCCACAATTGAGACCATTCGTTCGCTCGAGCCTTTAATATATCAACCTGATGGGTCCCAATCGGATAAATTAGAATGGACTACAAACCCCTCAAGAATGTACACAAATGCTTCAGCAAACACTTTGATGAGACCACCTTCTCTGAAAGTAACTTGGCATAAATTAGTGTGGCATAAAGGTTCCAACGTAAGGTATGCCTTTATCTTGTGGTTAGCTTTCCTTAATAAGATAAAGACAAGGGATCAACTCCTTTATACTTATATCCCTAATCATTGCTCCCTGTGCTATTTGGATAATGAGTCTACCAACCACCTCATCTTTGAATGTTCCTTCTCAAAATCAATATGGTTACACTGCGTCAGCCACTTTCAGATAAACATTCCAAACTTGCTAAACCTCTAATCTATTCCATTTTGGTTCAACCAACCTTAAAGCCATAAAAACGTTGACCTCAACATTTTTATCGTTCTTCTTTCTATTATTATATACAACTTATGGTATGAAAGGAGCCTTAGAACCTTCAAAAATGCAGCCATGGAAGTGGGGAACATAAATACTAAAGTTATCTTCAAAGTAATGGAACAACTCAGCTTAAACACTAAGAGTAGGTAAAGACAGGTTACTGGCTTGCTTTTTTGTTTCTTCTAATAATTATTTTGCAGGTGTGCTAATTGGTTTGGGAAATAAATTTTTATCTCACTCATAGACAATCTATATCAATGTGAGCATATTTGAAAAACATGGATTATCACTATAGCTTCAGGAAAATGAAAGGAAACTCATACTCTTTTCCAGAAAGACAGGCAAAAAATGCAGTACTGGCTAAACCTACAAAAGCAATGAAGATTGTGCATGGCATCCCAAGCTACAAGGTCCACTCCTTTGGCAATTTATGTGGCATCCCGTTCCCTACTAAGGTTAGAACCCTAAAATTTGGTACATGTGAGACCAAGGAGAGATTGAAAAAAATGCATTTCATGCTCATACAGAATATAGCATACACACACACGTGAATAGTGATTTTTGCACATGAAAATAATTATCCATGCACTCATTTGACATTTTCTAGGTATAATTGATCTATAAATGTAATTATATTGGGAATTGTGAATTATATGTGTTATCAATTGAGTTGGAGTATATAAGTAGTGAATTATAATTTTTGAAAAAATTTGGGAATTTTCTAAAATTTAAGGATATTTTTGCACTAGGAAAAATGTCAAGTGGTAAAACAATTGATAAATAGTGATAGAAATAAAATTCGAAAGGCAATGGAAATTTTTATATATGACTTTAGGATTTAGTGACTTATGTCATTGAAAATTGGGAGACAATTGGAGTAGAAATTGGAGACAAAATAGACTATTCATTAAAGTATGCCAAATGGAACCATGGGGAAGTGACATGTCATGTCACTTGCCACACCACATGTTGATTCACGAATTTACTAAGTGAAAGACCATGCTTTGAGTCTTTAACTTGCTATATACGACAATGCTTCTCTCATCTCCATCTTCTTCATTTTCTTCATCTTCCTCTCCTTAATAATGATACTCACTACCCAAGCTTCAAAATGGAACCTTGCCTTCTTCCATTCCTATCCACTTAAATACTTGCTATCTTCTTCTTGTTTCTAAAGAAACCTAACCTACTCCACCCCATTTCTGATGATCGTGTATGTTGGAGAGCTAGGGTTTCATGGTGATTGAAGAAGGTTTGGGTAAATCAAGTAAGTATAAGTATCCCTCTTCTTGAATTGACAAATGAAACATGAGTTAATGATGGTTAGAGGTTAAATGTTCATGATATAAGGATGGGTTCATGCTAAAACTTTGAATGAATAATGTGGATAGATTCATTTATTACCTTGGTGTTTTGATGGATAATAGATTATGGAATGATAGAATGATGGATTAATTGAGTAAATGGTGTTTTAAGTGTGTGGGGAAAATGTTAGCTATAACACTTCCAATGATTAAGCTTCTATTTGTTTAGCCATAAATTTTTTTGTAGTTATCCAAATGAGATGATCTTTTATTTGGATTAAATTAGATACATAGGGATACATCTTCTATGAAGATATCGAATTCAAATTCTATCATTAAGAGTTTCTAATTTTGACCTAAAGTTGAGTACTGGGTGTAGGAAAAAGTGCAGAAAAACTAGATACATAATGGGTTTTTTTATGTTTTCTTGATGAATTAATGTGAATCTATTTGGGTTTTTTGTGATGATGTAAAATGAGTCTAAATATAAAGAAAGGGACTAATGTGGTTTCTTGAAATGTGAAGGATCAAGGTTATAGTTAAAAGTGAAATGAAAGTGGAAATGAAGTTGAATATGTGTAGAAAATTGATAATGAATGTGTATATATGTGTATGTTTTGTTATTAGTGTTTAAGATCAATCATGGGATATAATTTTGTTATGGATGATGTTGAGTTGAAATGGAGTTATAATAATGTATAAATGATGAGTATTGAACTTGAAATGATAGACTAAGCATGACAAATTGAATGTTGTAAGTAACGAGTTAGAAATCTGGAAAACATAGAAAGGAATTGGACATACTTGGGTGCAAGAGGCATAACGCTTTGTATAGAACTTGTATTTAGGTCCTTTAGGTATGGTTTTAAAGAGTACTTCAATATCTACAACTTCTATGAAGACCTTGAGAAGAGATTTTGATGTCTAGAAGGTCAAATTTTCAAGTTTCTGTAAGTGACCCATAAAAGTCCGTTTAACGGACATGAATGTCCGCCTAATAGACATTCAGGGGTCAAGTGACCCTAATTAAGGTTTAAATGGGTCTTAAAGTGAACCTAGAATGATACTTATTTTATGTGACTAATTTATGATATGTTTGAAGCAAAAATGGGGGTTTAAAACTTAGTTAACGAATGGATGAAATCAAAGTATCAAATGCATGAGTATAATGGGTATGAAGATGATCATATGATTGTAGTTATGTTCAAGGAAGTTGAGTAATATGTATTAAGTGATTAATTGTGAATGAGAATTGGATATTATGAGATCTTATGAGGTTAGAAAAGAGATGACAAGAAATTGAGTTATGTTATAGAGTAACCAAGTGTTCTTGAGGTGTAATCTTATGAATAAGCTAGACACATACAAAGGGTAAAGATTGAATGGAGAATTTTAGAATGATCATGTACAAATGAAGTATAAATCTAAGTTCAATTAGACATATATGAGTTATGAAATGGGAATAAGCATAATATGTGAATTTAGAAAATATACCTGGGATTGTCATTAAGCATGCATTATACATTACACATATACATTTGTGTAAAGCTGAATGTTTATGTGATTGTGCAATTAATAATGTGTGTGCAATATGTGTTTTCCATAATGATGATAGAAGATAGAAGGTTCCCATCCAGACGTTCCCAGATTATAGAGGCTAATGCTATTCTGGAGTATATTGTGAGTAGACCTAGATGGTCTCATTTCATTGTTTGTTCTGTTTGGAATTTTGTATTGATTGACTACTGAATGCTCATATGAATGTGATTGATTATGTTGATTTTTGGAGAAAAAGTTCGATGATTGTGATATTTACTTGGGATATTGAAGTGCTACTTGTATGTGAATGAGATGAAATAAGTGTTCATAATTTGATTGTTAAATGTCAGACTACGGTCTGATGATAAATGTGTTCTGAATAGGTATTTGCATATGAATGAAAATATGATTCTAAACTTAATGTTGAATGCTAGGCTAAGGTCCGATGATATGTGAATGTGATTGCATGAGTATATGCAAATGTGATTGTGGCATTCCATTTCATGAATGCATGAAACATAATGGAAGTGTGACCAGAGTAGCCACTGATCAGAGCTTAAAGCTCGAAGTGTGAAAAGAGACTCGAGCTCAGAGAGTGATTAAGAGCCTAAGGCTCACTAAATAAAATGAGCCCTGTATCCCCATTGGATAAGGGACAGTTAGTAATGAGCCAGGTATCCAATGGATACGGGACAGTTTAAGCACTCGGTCATAACATAGTAATAAATAGAAAGTGGGTCTAATGTGTATTGCATATGCATAATATGAATGATTAAATTGTATTGAATGTGAAATGTGAAATGATGTGAATGTGAATTGTGTTATATGATTGGGTGAGCCATCGATGATGGTCACTCATTAAGTTCGCAAAACTCACCCAAAATTTGCAAATATTTTTTAGGATTAGAAGAATACCCCATTAGGCAAATGGGAGTATAGCTATAGAATATAAGTAAAGGATAGAGGTCGGGATCAGGTTGCGTCTACATTGTACTTCTTTATTTTCATATTGAATTGTATGTATATTCTGAAATTTTTGTATCGAATAATGTATTCAGAAACTTTTGCACAATGTTTATACAAATGTATTTATGTTGTAATGTAAAGACATTATGACTTAAGTGTTTTGTATTTGTATTGGACCCCCAAATGGCTATTGAAATTCTGTTGATTGCATTACTGTGATTGAAAATCTTTATGAAATAAAAGTGGCCCGATTTGATAATTGATTTTTGTATATGCTTATATTGCTTCAAAAAAAATTTGTACTGAGTTTTGACTGATTAAGTGCTCTAGCATGCCACCCTCACGAGGCACAGACTTGGATATCACTCAAGATGTTGGGCACGTGTCTTGCAAGAGTGGGGTGCTACAATTTATTAATAGGAGAGCCCCTACTACCTAAATGAGAAGGAGTAGTAGGAAATCTTGATTAGTTTTCTGTTGCTTGAGACTTTACATGGAAATAATTGTGTTACTGGTAAGATGGTCTTTGATATTATCATTTTGGTTACTAGATAGGGTTTCAGCATGCTATACAGTTGTATGGTCTGGGGGAACAGTTTTAGGGTTCCTCATACTTTCTTATAAGTTCCCTTCTAGATGGGGCAAGAGATTGCCATCTTTGGAAATCTCTTGATGTATATACTTTTTTATTATTTACATATAAATTTTTTAAATTACCCAAAAAATAAGCAAAGAAAGATTAGATGAGGGAGTTGTGGTGGTCTCCTGCCCCTCTCAAGCTTTCTACATTGGCTCTCTCCTTTTGCCTCTACTTAGTTCTCACCCTGATGCTTGACTACTCAAGTTACTTCCACGTCACTCTACTATTCTTCTTCTTTTTCTCTTCTCAGCCCACTCTATTTCTTTGCCTTTCTCCTCAACCTTCTTTCTCTCTATCTCTTTTATGTTGGATCGGAAAATAAACAAGCTAGATTTGGTTAAAACAGTAGATTTCAAAACTTTTTTAGAAATCAAAACATAGTAGAAGCAAGATAATCAAATCAACATGCCAAGCCATACATGATACATTATATGGAAAATAATTATCATAAGAACAAGATAGAGATTATATTACTGATTCCTTCTCTACAGCTCTAACTCCTCGATGTGCTATCCTATCCTCGGCAATATATCCTCTCCTAAGTGACTACTCTTGAAAACATACTTCATTCCAGAATCATTTAATAGTGCCATTATTGATAGTTTACTACCATCATGATAGGAAACTCATCATTCCCTTAAAGTAAACTCCTTTACTTACATGGAGATAAATCATAACACTACATTCTAAACCATAATTAAGCGAATAACTTGATTATTCAAATGTGAATCAATTAATTTAGATGCTAATAATATACATGTTTCATATACATCTTCATGTATATTTATATTATTAACAAAAGTCTATGGGTATGAGGCCTACACCCCGTCAGCTCTTTTTGGACACTCACACTAAGAGGCATGACAGTGTGGCATTCATCAACACCCAATGTAGAGAACTATATGTATGTGAAATTTATGGTTTAATAATAATGCTTAATAATTGGCACTTACCAATATAACCATTGCCTTCTGATAGAACCAAATACAAGAAACAATTGTATAATAGTATCAGCAGACCGAAAATGTTGATGAGACTTAAAATTATCTTTATGCAGTGGGTGGTAGGGACCATTGTGGAAAGATATTCGACTTAGGTTCATTTGCAAACACATGGTATTCATAATTCACCACATCCAGTACAACATCTAATAGGCTATCAACAACCAATGAAGTTTATGAGCTTTGGAGCATAGTGCAAACATTGACAACTAAGTTGCAACAGTCCATAGAGTATATAACTCAACTCCATAATGAGATGGATGAGTTGAAAAAGAGGGGTAGCACCACATCGCAACAATCAAAGCATCCGCGATCACCAAATCAATAGTGTACTTATAGTCATTTCATTTGAATTACAAATACTTATTATGTATAATTTAATGATTTTATTATTAATTAAGATAATTTTAACTTTATATCATTAATCAACTTTCTGTTTAAACAAACTAAATGTATAAAAAATCAAAATACTATGCACAGATAATTCATAACTGTTTGAATTATGTGTCAACCATAAGATCATCAAATAAAATTTAATGACGACATTTCTTTAAAAAAATTTGTTAATTTACCGGAGGAAAAATAAATGTGCATTAGTAAAATCAATTCTATTTACTGACAAAAAATAACATATCGTCGGTAACATTGACAATAAGTAACAGAAGAAATAACCAATTCCGTTGCCAAATTTACCGACAAGATTTGTTGCTGAATAACTGCCGATATAGTCACCAACGGAACAAACA
Source organism: Erythroxylum reticulatum (assembly GCA_025504915.1). Classification (NCBI taxonomy): domain Eukaryota; kingdom Viridiplantae; phylum Streptophyta; class Magnoliopsida; order Malpighiales; family Erythroxylaceae; genus Erythroxylum; species Erythroxylum reticulatum. The sequence continues at coordinate 6,207,241 of JANSVA010000009.1, read as the reverse complement.
TATGTTGGAGTTATATAAATATAGTTCCCTATAAAGCAAGTGTATTTACTTATAACCTAATTTTCTTCCAGTTACTTTTATAATGAAAACATTTATTATTAATAAAATAAAAGAGTTTGGATTTTATGAGCATTCTATATCTTGTCATAAGGTACCAAAAATTTTTTGTAAGTAATACACATATATATAGAGATGTATGGGAAATATGTATATTATAAGAATCTAAAATAATAGTTTCATAGTGAATAATCAGGTTGGTTCCTTGATTATGGTTTAGACTGTGTTGCAATTTATCTCCATCCAAATAAAAATGTTTACTTCAAGGGAATGATGAGTTTCATATCATGATAGTAATCAACTATCGATAATGGCATTATTAAATGAATCTGGAATCAAGTATGTTTTAAAGAATAAAGTGGGTCATTACTATAATCTTAAAACATACACTTAAGCATTCGTTTATTATAGACCATAATCTTGATGAGTGGTGAACTTATATGTGTTTCATTATAATTTTTTATATGATCATAATGGATTTTTACAAAGTGTCAACCCAGTGCCTACATGTTGGAATTACTAATTGAAACATGTATCAAGGAACATTCACTCAAATAAGGATTTTATAGTGATATCTTCACTTCTAAATATTTTATGAAGATTGGTGATTAAATTGGTGCCTATAGTTTGATGGACTAGCTACCCATCAAGTCTTAACACCAAGATAGAATACTGCATGTTGATCACCATATAAAGTAAAACAGGAGATCTAAAAGGAAAAATCAATATAAAGGTAAAACGGTAATTTTACCCTTTATTTTGCAGATGGCTATAATATGGTTCATATTAGAGTTTGCAATTGGACATCTTGTTTGAAACATGTGTTCTCATAATATTTAGTAATTCAAGAGTTCAACTAATTGCCTTCAGTGGAATGACATTTAGTTAATAAGCTAGAATTAATTCTAATAAGAATAAATTAATTTTGGGCTTATTGGAGCTTGAATTATATAAGTTCAATTAGATTCCCCATTTGGCTTCTAGGAAGGTTATCAAGTAAGAAACACAAATAGAGGTTTTAAAGTCTATGATTGAATGTTGGGCTTACTTTAATTAATTTTTAATTATAAGCCCATTTGAACGTTTAGAAATGGCTAGGCTTTGGTTTAATTTGATTAATTAAATTAAAATAAAGTTATTAAAGATAAATGGAGGAGGAATTTTAGTTTTATTGGGCTAAATGTGCAGCTTCACATTTAACATTGATTTGCTATATTAATGATGGTTTTAACATGCTTTATCATCATTAAATGGAGTAATGATGTTATCATTAAATGGTTTAATGGTTGTCTTTTAATGATAGCATGTAACATTTTAGCATTCATTGGATTAAAGAAGAAAGAGGAACATTTGATGTACCATTTTCTTTATTTCATCACAAAACTAAAAACGATATGTCTCATTTAGGTTAATAGTCTTTTCATATAGCCATCTTAAAGACACATGAGAAGAGTCTCATTTATTGGCTTCTTTATGATTAATTAAAGCATAAAGTGATGCATTGATGCAAATCTCTTCTTTTTTTTAATGTTAAACAAAATTGAGACGAAATGGGAACGTGTTGTTGAATTTTGACTCTCTCTCTCTCCTATCTTGTATGGTATAACTAAAAATTGCATAAGAGGTGTCTCATCATTGGCTTCTTTCTTCTAATGTAAAATCTCTTCGAATTTTCTTCTCCTTTCCCATGAAAGGATCTTGTTCACCAAGTTATCTAAGAAGAACAAGTGCTAGATCAGATTGTTCGAGGATACAATATCAAGAAGAGGATACAATAACGAGAAGAGGATACATCACTTAGGAGAAGATACTTTACCAAGGATAGGATAGCACAACGAGGAGTTAAAGTTATAGTAAAGGAGTCAGTAATGATTTCCATCTTGTGTTTATGCAAATGTTTATCCTTATACCGTATCATGTATGCCTATTCATGTTGATTTGGTTATATTGCTTCCGCTACAATTTTGATTTCTAAAAAGTTTTGAAATTTACCATTTTATTCAAATCGTGCATGCTTTATTTTTTCGATCTAACAATTGATATCAGAGACAGTTTTCTTATGCATGATTTCGGCTCCTATATATGATGTATGGGTTTTTAATCATTTTTGTATACTACATATTTTTATGTGATAGAAATATAGATGGTGTATGTTTTGCTCTTTTTTTTTCCCCATAGATTCTTAAATTACATTATAAGTTTTGTTCATTTGGTTTGTAACAAGGAGGGTGGCCTATCATTGTCATGTTTCCTCCTTGGTTTCATCTTTATGTTTTCTTTGATTATTTAATGCACAAAATCATGTAATGATGAAGATGAAGAAGCCATGGATGAAGAAATGAAGAGGTAAGGTTTCGGTTTTGTTTAAAGTGTACTGGCAAAGTTTCGGTTGTTAGAAAACCAAAGTGCTGGAATTTTATGTGGACAAATTCTCGATTTTATGACACAAAAAGTTTCAATTTTGATTAAAAATAAGTACTGGATCTTTTGTTTCATAAAGACAAGTTTTGGTTTTGATGAAAAACAAGGGATGGCTTTTTTGTTTCATATGGACAAGTTTCGGTTTTGATGGAAAACTAGTGCTGGAATTTCTATTTTCAAAGTGAAAATTTCGTTTTTATGCAAATCAAAACTTTGTTCTAAAAGAAAAGCCATTACAAACTTTTTACCAAAAAGGTCGGGTCATGTGAGTGAAGAGTTTGAAGTGGAAGATCCATGTCCAATAAGAAATTGTTGGGCCTAAAACCCTTGTAATTGTTTTTATGTTTCTAGGATCAAAAATTAAAAGTGGCTTATTAATTCATGTGATGAATGGATAAATGAATGCAAATAATATGTGATATTATGTGATTGCATGTCATTTAGAAAATTGCCAACCTAGGCCTTTCCATGCATTCATTATGTATAAGATATGTAATGAAACAATATAGGATGGACAATAAATTGCATCAAGACAAGATGGTATTTATTAAAACTTAAAGCGCAAAAAGATTGAGTGGAAAAGGACGCTCATGTGAGAGTCCACGACCTCCATATAATGGCCCATTTCACATGTAGTGAAGTGTTACTCCTGCATGGTTTGGTCTCCTTAAGGATAAGTCCATTTATTGGTAACAAATGTGACCTCCCATTAAGGAATGGTTTGCAAGTACCTTTAGTGGACGAATCATATGGCTACACACTCATCATATTTTGTCAGTAACCTACCCACCGTGGCTCTGTTGGTAAAAGTATGGACCAAATGATGACACTTCTTTAAAAGATAGGCATGCAGATGCTTGGTTTAGTGGTAGGGTCCCAGTTTTTCTTTTAATGGATAAGATGGACCACTGTCATTTAATTCGTTATAGATAAGAAAATAACCATCGTACAAATTTTTAAATTTTTTAACTTTTGTTAAATCTATCGTCATTCATATTTGCATCATGATTTTCTACAAAGTTCCAATATTGTTGTCTAGTATGCTCATGTTTTCATAATTTATTTTTCAGATATAATCACCACAAAATGAATCCACTCACTTTGTTTTTGACAAATAACAAATTGGAAAATAGAGAGAATTTTAATGAATGGAGACGTAACCTTTACATTATTCTTCTATATGAACGAATTTCATGAGTATTAACTAAAAATGAGCCTGCACCTTCTGGTGGAGATTCAACTCCTGAGCAAGTCCAACAATATGAGCGATGGCAGAATACTGATAAGACTACTAAGTGCTATATTCTAGCTTCTGTCAGTGGCATGTTGCAAAAGCAAACTGCTTGTATTAAAACTGCTAGTACAATGGTCCATCACCTACATGAGACGTTTGGTGTGAGGACCAGGTTTGAAAGGGTGAAATCTATCCAAACCTTTCATAATCTTAGACAAAAACCTGGTGAACCGGTGTGAGATTACATGCTTAAGGTAATATCTGCGGTCATTGAGCCTGAGATGCTTGGGGCAGACATGGATGCAGACACGTAGATGAAAATGATCATCAATAACTTAAACTCTTCTTTTCAGTAGTTTAAGTTGGACTATGAGCTTAATAACAAGGATTAAACCT
>JANSVA010000009.1:6106287-6122467 GCA_025504915.1 Erythroxylum reticulatum | reverse complement strand
GCATTGCATACACAAATGGCATGCGTCTATATGTAAAAGTAACATAAGAATATGTAAAGGATGTTTTATCCTGATCTTTCAGGGCTACTGGAATCTGCAAATATCCACTATATTTATCTAAGGCACAATAAAAGTCATGTCCAGCTAATTTCAAAATCATCTGATCAATGAAAGGTAAAGGAAAATGATCTTTCCTAGTGGCATTGTTCAACTTCCTATAATATATACACATTCTCCACCCAATTACCTTCCTAGTGGCTATTAATTCATTTTTTTCATTTTCAACCACAGTGGTGCCTCCTTTCTTTGACACCACATGCACAGGACTAACCCAACTAGAATCAGAAATTGAGTAGATAATACCTACATCTAGAAGCTTTACTACCTAATCTTACACTACCTTCTTCATGTATGGGTTAAGTCTCCTCAGGGACTGCACTATCGCCTTGCTTCCATGTTCCATGAAAATGTGGTGGGTGCAAAAGGAAGGGCTTATACCCTTGATATCTATAATGGACCACCCAATGGCCTTTTTGTGATCCCGCAGTACCCTCAACAACTACTCCTCTATGGCACCTAACAAACAAGAGGAAATGATAACTGGTAAGTGCTCAGGTGGGTTAAGATAAATGTACTTTAAATGACTCCGAAGAGGTTTAAGGTCAAGAGAGGGGGGCTCTTCAATTAAAGGCTTCGGAAATAGCTTGCTTTGATGTTGGAGAGGCTTGTATGCTCTATAATGTGTCCAATATGCCTGCTTCAAATTAACTTCAATATCCTATAACTCTTCTTACAATTCTTCCCCTAACTCTTCCATCATTCCTTACACTCCCGCTGCTAACAAATTGGCACAAACAATAGAAGAATCATTAGCATTAGAAGAATAAATATAAATAAAATGGCAAGAGTCAAGAGTAGAAGGATGCTTCATAGCATTGAAGACATCAAACACTAGTTCTTCATCTTGAAGTCTCAAGATGAGCTTTCCATGTTGCACATCGATGACGGTCCGTGTAGTGGCCATGAAAGGTCTCTCAAGAATGAAGGGGATGTCCATATCTTCCTCTATATCAAGGACTAAGAAATCCATCGAAAAAATGAACTTCTCGACCTTAACCATTACATCCTGAATGATTCCCCTCAGATAAGTGATGGACCCATCTACTAGCTGAAGCAAAATAGTAGTAGGTTTGGGCTTCACGAATCCTAACTTCCTAAAAACAGAAAGAGGCATTAAGTTAATGCTCACACCCAAATCCATTAAAGCCCTATCTATATGTAAATCACTAATAACACAAGGAATAGTAAAAAACCCTGGATCCTTAAGCTTTGGTGGTAGCTTTCTCGACAATATGGTCGAACCCTCCTCATTCAGCTTCATTATAGCATACTCCTCAAACCTCCTCTTATTACGAAAAATTTCTTTCAAAAATTTAACAGAAGAAGGCATCTGCACTATGGCCTCAACAAAAGGAATGTTTATATGCAACTTTTTAAATATATTGAGAAAAAGACCAAATTACTTATCTAATTGCTTATCTTTCAACCTTTGAGGATAAACAATTTGAGGTCTTACTATATGTGTGATGGGGTTAGTAAATAACCTTGGATGATCCTCCTTTACAGCTGGTGCTTCCTTGGCCTCCTTGCCACTCTCCTAACTTTCTTCTTCTTCACTTTTTTCCATTTCTTTATGCTTCTGCTTCTCCTTAACTTCTTCAAGTTGTCTTCCACTCCTCAATAAGATTACCTTTGCATATTCTCTCAGGTTGGTCTCAGTAATGCTATGTAATGAACCCGAAGGTCTTTCCTTTAACAAACTTGCAATCTGGCTCATCTGATTCTCCAAATGTCTGATAGAAGATTGTTGGTTCTACATCCTAACCTCCATGGTAGAAATGTACTTCGAGAGTAGCTCTTTGAGATTAGATTTCTTTGGTGGCATAGGATTAGGAGCCTTAAAACCTAGAGGTGGTTGTCTCTGAACATTTGATGACTATGGTTGTGTCATTTGATCATTCCACCAAAGGAAATTTGGATGATTCCTCCAACCTGGGTTGAATATGGATCCTCTCTTTGTCTGTTATAATTGCCCACATAATAGGCCTCTTCTGTCTCTTGAGCAAGAGGATTCCCAACTTGATACTTAGAAGATGTATGGGAATCTCCACCATAATACTTGCATACAACATAACTCCTCAATGAAGAACTAGCTGCTCCTCTCACACGGTGCATCAAATTATCCAACTTCTTCGTCAAAACATCCATTTGAGCAAATAAAGCCACTATATTATCTATTACACGAGCTCTTGTAAGTCGTCTAGGATGCCTTTCTGTATGATACTGAAAACTGCTAGTGGCTATCTCGTTAATCAACTTGTAGGCTTGATCTAGTGTCTTCCTTATTAAACTACCTCCTGTTGCAGCATCTATGGTGCTCCTAGGCGATGAGGTCATTCCTGTATATAAAGTATTGACTTTCTGTCATGTAGAGAAGCTATGACTATGATATTGTGCCAATATATCCCGAAATCGCTCCCATGCTTCATATAAACTTTCATTTTCATATTAGGTGAAGTGATTTCATTCTTCATGTTTGCAACCTTCGCAGGAGGGAAAAATTTAGCCAGAAATAATCTCATCATCTCAACCCATGTAGTAATCGATCTTGATTGCAAACTAGTCAACCAAGCTTTGACCTTATCCCTTAAAGAAAATGGGAATAACCTTAATCTAACCGCATCTTCCGACACTCCATTCTGCTTGAACAAATGACAAATATCCAAAAAAGTCTCCAAATGGGTGTTCGGATCCTCCAAAGGCAATCCTCCAAATTGAGATGCTCTCACCATAGCTGTAATGCTGTAAAGAATCTCAAAACTTCTAGCTATGATCATCTACCATATAATGGGAGGCATGGGTCTATTATTGTGTCCCATAGTCAAATCCATCATAGTCAATTCCCTTCTCTCTTCAATATGTGGCATCAACCTCTCCATGTGCTGTTCCATCTTTACAAACTACTCTTCTCTAATCCTTTCTTCTATGTTAATATTTCGAGCCAATTTGGTTTCCTTGCGTAACCTAAGAGTAGTTTTTTCAATCTGAGTATGTAGTAGCAAATTCTCGAGCTTTTGACCACGAGTGAGAAAAAAGAAAATGGAATAAATAAAAAGCAAATAATAACAAAGCTAAGAATGGAAAATAAAACACAATGAAGTAAAGAAATTAAGCAAAAAACTAAAATACTAAAGTAAATAAAAAACAAAGAAAGATTTAAATATGAGATAATTAACACCGTCTAACCTAATGACTCACAATAGAAATAATCTCTTTGGCAACGGCGCCAAAAACTTGTTGCGGTTGAAACAAAAAATATAAATTGAATTCTATCTAGATCAATTAGAGGCAAGCGCACCCCGTTGATAAGTAATATAAAATGGTAAGAACCGGATATTGTACCTAAGGGAATTCTAATACGCAAGACAATTAAATTAAACGATGAAAAATTACTCAGACGATCAAGAATTGATTGATTTGAAAATAAATTAAAATAAAGTAAGCAAATCCATGAAATATGAAAAATGCAAGGTATGAATTAAAAAATGACTAGATTTAATCAAATGATAGAAATCGACTAAGGTATCGGATTTCAATTGGATTGGACACTAAAAATTGTAACGGTGGATTGATATAAGAATTATTTCACTTAAGCAAATCAAACCCGATGTTCATGGGGATTCCCTTCTCTTTTAAACCTGAATCACCCACTTAGTTCATAGATAATTTGGAATAAAAGGCGTTCAATACAAGAAACCTAAAAATAAGTTCATTAATCCTAAGTATCCTCACACAAGATCCTAAGATTGGTCTTCACTTTAGTCTCAAGTATATCGCTTGATTAATTTTCTGACAAATTAAATCCCATTGGTTATGACATTTAATCATCTAAGGTCTTAATCTAGGTGATCAAGCTAAATTAGGACTAAATATGCATTCAATCAAGCAAAAATAATACGAAAAAATTATCCTAATCCAATATCAATTTTAACATTAACCGAAAAAACTTACGCACACATATTCATCAATGTTACATAAATTATGGTCATAATATATGGTTTCATTGATTAAATCCACACAACTAAAATAAATAAGGAATTTTAAAAAATAAATCTCACTAACAACTAGGATCGAAAAGCCTTAGCAAAGTTGCTATCTTCTTTGGTCGCTTGCGTGAATGGAGACTGCTTATATTAAAGGAGGGTTCCGTTGCTGTGTTGTTGGATGAGGGATGCTGCGTCTTATGTTCGTGAATGGAGTAGAGGATGCTAGGTTGTGCCACCACCAGCTTCAACATGGATGCTCCAACCAGCATCAACGTATTATCCCTGTAGTTGCTTCAACGTGGGAGTGGAGAGTATGTTTATTTTTCTCCACCAGCTACTTACCTCAACGTGGATGCTTCGTTTGTTGCCTTTCCTCCAACTGCTTCCACCAACTGCCAACATCTCCTTTGTCTCCACCGGCTAACATTTTTCTCCCTAGCTAACGTGTTTCTCCACTAGCTAACATTTTTCCCGCCAACTAACGTGTGAGTGGTTATAGTGTGAGTGATTCCTTCCTTCCACCTTAATGTAGCTGCTCCACGTTAATTTCCACTAGTTGCAACGTTATGTGCGGAGAGTGTTGAGTGGTGTCTCCACCTGCTGCTAGCATCTCCTATTTTAACCAGCTGTCAATGTCTCCTTTCCTTTAGCTCACGCACTCTCCAATGCTACGCACACTCTTGCTTATGTCTCTTTTACCTCCACCAGTCTTCAACGTGTTTTATGTCCAGCTGCTTTGTCATTTTTTCTTCAGTTGCTTTGTCATTTCCCTCTTGCCACAGCTACTGATGTGTGAGTGGAGAGTCTCTTCAGTGGTTGTCACATGAATGATGGAGTAAAGCTGCTTCATATTGCCGTTAGCTGCTTTCTTCATAATTTTAGGATAGTTTTTGTCCACCTTTGACGCTACCTTAGTTCACGCATTCTTTAATGCTTTTTGTTCTTTTTTTCTATACTACCGCCAGTCTCATTTTACTCTATTGACTCCTTGTATTAAACCATTTTGTCCCCACTCTTCTAATTCAAACTCATAGTCCCTCACTTTTTGTGCCTACACTGCTTCCTTCTTCATGATTCTAGGAGAATTTTTGGCCACCTTTCATGCACATGTTGTCTTGCCCTTTCTTCTCTCCATTGCCAACTTCACTCCTCTTTTGTTTTCTATCTATAAATGACCATTTAGGTCTCCTTAGTCGCACACTTTTTCACCAATTTTTAACTTATTTTTTAGGGCTTTTCTTACTTTATACTCTTAAATGTTCCAAAGCCAATATGTGCCTAAAATTAAAACAAATAACTCTTAATTAGTACAATTTAAATATTAAATGAACAAGAGTTTAGCAAATTATATATCTAAAATTAATATAAAAATGCTCATTAACATCTTCTAATGATAGGATTCATATGCTACACCACAATAGGTGAGTAAGGTATGAAAAAAATTCCAGATCTGTCGTAATGTATATTAATCATGTTTTTTCAACATTTTCATATAAAACATCCAACACATAATTGTTTTGAGCCCAGTACAATAAATTATGCCATCTTTCATGTTGAAAAGAGACTAAATATATATAATACATCCCATATTATGGTAAACAAATCTTTGGATAGTTTGGATGAAAAATCATAAGTAAAGGATGGAGTATTTGTTGGAAAATCAGGACGTGATCAAATCCTGGCTACAGTGGAATAATTACAAGACTTCTTTTATTTTAATTTTCTAAAATTCAAGTTCTCTTTATTTCTATAAAATGATTAACATATAAATCATAATAAAACATGAATCTTAATTCATACTTTATTTTAAAGTTTAATTATATTCATATCATATCGCTTGAACTATTTTTGAAAATGATCCATCTCGACCACCATAGTCGCATAAGTGTCTGACTTCTAGTGGTATACACGGAATAGTTAAGAGAACTCTGTAACTCTTATAGAGAGGATTAAACAAGAAGTGTTAGCTCTATTAGAGTTTAGTCCTGTTGATAATAAGTTTAGGACATTTTAGTAATTTAATTGAAATTAAATTCTAATTTCAATTAAACTTTAATTATAATCACAAATTATTCTAATTAAATACCAATTATTCCCAAATAAGACCCAATATCTCATATTGATCCTTATTTATTAAATATCTCATATTTAATCATAAAGTTGCTTAAACTTTATAATCAAGTTCAACTTGATTAACATATGTTTGCTCTCTTCAACTCATTCTTTATGTGAGACTCATTAGTTCCCAAATATATTCGTAATGATTATACATTATAAATATAATTCAAAATTTAAAATTAAATAAAATTAAAACTCCTTTTATTTATTGTTAATTCTCCAATTAAACAATTTATAATCATAGATTAAGATTGACGTCCAGCAACCATCATAAACACCTAAATATTTAGAAATGTCTAAGTGGTTTTAACTAACCTATCCTTACAGGATTTTTCCATATAATTCAATCCTTTCATTATATAATGTTTCGATTAGACATAATGTAAAGCCCTAAACTACACCTTAGTTAAAATGTTACATGTTCATGAAAGTACATGTGTGATAGGTGTTAAAATTGTGCTATGATTTGAATGTGAATTGCATATGTCTAAAATTTTGGTCTAATAAATCATATTTAGTAATTTGGAATTAATTGATACCATTAGAGAATTGAGGTATTAAAATGTACATTTGGATTAGAAAAAGATCAAGTGGCAAGACAAATTGGTATATGGAAAATTGGATGACTAAGCCTATGAGTTAGTGACATTTGGCATAGTTAATGCATTGACATTTGGCATATTAGTTGAGTGAAAAGTGGCCTAGTTAAATTGTGGCATTTGGTAGCATGATAAGAATACAAGTGGCTCACTCCTATATTTTTATGTAGGTCACTCCATAGAAGGACATGTGTCCTTTCAAGGTTAGGACACCTTGCAAAACAAAAGCTGAATCACTCTAGCTCATTTGGTGTTTGTGCTGCCTTCTTACTACTCTCACCACCAAAACCTCTTACTCCCTCTTAACTTCTAGAATTTTGCTTGATTTGGGATCATCTTCACTTGACAACTTTCTAAGTTACTGTATCAAAAAGTAGGCTCTACTATTTTCTGTGTTATTGTCTTGTTGGTGCTGAAATTTGCACTTTGATATGAGATGTGTGTTGATTGCTTGGAAGGGCTGGATTAGTTTGTTCTTTGAAGTAGGAACTTGAAGCTAAACAAGTAAGGGAATTCGAAATTTGATAGCATGATGTAATGTGAATTATATGATGCTTGAATTGGACAGAATATGTATTGAGTTGATGATGAATTGAGGTATGGAATATGATATTTGTTTGATAGCTTTTGCTTTAGATTTTAACGAACATAAGATAATGATTTGTGAGCTGCATAATAAATGATTTTTAAATTGGATTTGAACATGAATTTGATGAGGTATTTAAGCATGAATAAGGTAGAATTGATAGACTTTCTTGAAGGTGTGTCGAATGGAAGTGAAGAAGTCAAGTTTTGGAAACAAATTGGAGGCTTTGGTGAGTGAATTGTGTGGGATTTATAAGGTTCATTCACACGGTCAAGGGAAGTATTTAGGAAGGAGAAAAGGTTTGGTTTTGGGCAATTGTTCGACTATATAAGGTTAAGATACTTTATAATAGTATAATTGGACTTAATTAAGTGTAAAATGAACCTATTTTGATATGGAATAGTTTAATTAAAGGTTACATAAGATTTATATTCTTAATTGAAGTAAAAACATAAGAAAGGTGTTATTTTATAACAAAGTATCTAATTTTGAAACTTACAAGATCTAATTTTGAAACTTACAAGTTGTTAAAGGAATAAAGTTTATTTATGAATGCTAAGGTGATTTAAAGAACAAGAGTAATGTGTTAGTTATGAATGTTTGTGAATTGGGAACTTGTGTGTATACATGTAAAGTGTAATTACTTAATGCATCCATTGGTGCATTATTACAAATGTTTATGTTTATAAGGTATGATAAGTTTGTTTAAGCGAGAATGAATTTGTCCAATTTGGGCATAAGGAAAAGAATTCATACTTATGCATTATTTCGCTGTCATGTGATTATGATATTGTGATATTCTAAACTTGATAGCATGATGTCATATGAATTGTATGATGCTTGAATTAGATAGAATATGTATTGAATTGATGATTAATTGAGGTATGAAATATGATATAGCTTTTGCTTTAGATTTTAATGTGTGTAAGATAATGATTTGTGAGTTGCATAATGAATAAATTTTAAATTGGATTTGAACATGAATTTGATAAGGCATTGAAGCATAAATAGGGCAAAATTGATAGACTTTGGTGAAGGTGTGTCGAATGGAAGTGAAGAAGTCAAGTTTTGGAAACAAATTGGAGGCTTTGGTGAGTGAACCTTTGGTTCACTCATCCCACGATTGTAGGATTTATAAGCTTCATTCCCACAGTCGTGGGAAGTACTTAGAAAGGAGAAAAGGTTTGGTTTTGGGCAATTGTTCGACTATATAAGGTTAAGATACTTTATAATAGTGTAATTGGACCTAATTAAGTATAAAATGAACATATTTTGATATGGAATAGTTTAATTAAAGGTTAAATAAGATTTGTATTTTTAATTGAAGTAAAAACATAAGAAAGGTGTTATTTGATAACAAACTATCTAATTTTGAAGCTTATAAGTTGTTAAAGGAATGAAGTTTATTTATGAATGCTAAGGTGATATAAAGAACAAGAGTAATGTGTTAGTTATAAATGTTTGTGAATTGGGAACTTGTGTGTATACATGTAAAGTGTAATTACTTAATGCATTCATTGGTGCATTATTACAAATGTTTATGTTTATAAGGAATGATAAGTTTATTCAAGGGAGAAAGAATGTGTTCAATTTAGGAATAAGGAAATGAATTCATACTTGTGCATTATTTCATTGTCATGTGATTATGATATTATGGTAATTCCAGACCATCAATTGTTTGAGGAGTTTGATAATTGGGATTGTATTAAAGTGCTTTCTAATTATGTGAATATACATAAAGTGTGATGACTCAATTCTTTTATTGATACATTATTGCACTTGTTTGTATTTATAAGTCATGATAACTTTGATCAAATGTCAATGACTAAGTTCAATTGGAGAATAATGAAATAAATTCATATGTTATGCGTTACATCATTTACATGTAATTCTGAAATTTGAAATGTTTTGTTTTAAAACTACCAAGTCTTAGTCATAGGTAAATAAGCATGCTTAGAAGGGTCTGTAGTTGCTCTTGTGACACTAAGGTGTCTCCTGATATTGACACTTCGATGTCTTCTGTTATTGAGATATAAATCTTTCCTATTCTGTGATACTAATCATAGGTATATCCTGTTCTGGTCCCATTACCTACTTCTGTAAAAAGGAATAGTAGGCTAACTTGTTTTGTATTATGATATATGTTCATTTTTGGTATAAACAAGTTCTAATCTGATACAAGATAAGCTCTGATTTGATTCAAAACATATTCTAATTTGATATAAGTCATATTTTTTTATTTGAAAGGATTATATCCTATTCTAATATTCAATTATGATACTTGTACATTCTGATTTGATATTTATGAGTTTTATTCTAATGTAAGAATGTTCTATGTTGATGAATCCTATTTTGTTCTGAGACATAATGTTTGGATTACTCTTTAGTATGAACAATTAAAGATTGTTATGATATGATCTGAATCTGTACATATGAATGTTAGATGACTGTTAGATATAGTCGCCATTATATATTATGTTTATTTATTTCTCACTAAGCTTTATGCTTAGCATGGTGGTTTTACCTCTTTATAGGTTATGATAAGAAGATTTAAAGACTAGGACAAAGACCACCACAGTGGCTAAGAAGAATGTCTTTTGTTTTTGAAGAATTATAATTGAGTTTGTTTTTGAATTGTATATCATAATATGAGACAGTTTGTATTTTGTTTAATGGTTTATAATAACCTTACTCTAGGATGGATTATGTTTAAGGCCTGTATTTTGATAAGTATAATATATATGATATGTTCTATATATAAGTCAACAATTATGAATGCTAAATGTGTTGCCTTATTTTCAAGGAATTTCTAGAATATCTTGATATGTTTGGGTTTGTTTTGTGTGGCATTCATATATCTTCTTAGGAGCTATTAGCGTGTTACACATAAAGCATAGAATTAATGTCCATTCTATTTTGAGTCCAATAATGTTAGTTCTACGCCATTAGCTTTTTATTAAATTTAATGATATTCATAAACTATTTACATAACGCCATTTTACCTTTGCCAAGGATTTCCCAAATCAATACTAATTTATAATAACAAAAAATTCTCCCTGATTAATTTAAGGTGATAAATCCTATGCTAGTCACCTAACTACCTCCATATAGTTCATGCTACATCCAATGACTTAACGACCTATGATTATAATAGATCATAAGTAGTATCAAAACATAGCAATCCCTGTACAAGATAACTTTGAAGATCTTAAGTTAAATGATCACTTATACAATCATTACATTAAGAATTTACATAGACATATAAGTAATGCTCTAAATGGATTTCTCATATAGGGTTAGTTTAGTGAATTTATTCTCTAACAAGTACCCATATATTTGTTTTATTATCTCTATACTTAAGTCTATGTGATCAACTAATTCCTTCACAAGGAAAATATAACGTGTGCTAGTCTTTTTACATTCTATTAATGTCCAGTTTTAATATAGTAATGACTATGAACATTTTAAAGACAATACATAAATGCACTATGAATTTTATAATTATAATCTCATTATAATTTTGTTTGCAATGTATAATTATCTCATGGACTTTATCATATATATATAGAAATTTATAAGATAAAGAATGCCTTTAGATATTTTTTCACTAAACTACAACTAAAACAATTGGTTGTAGGGCATAAACTAACAATCTCCCACTTGCACTAAGCCAAACATTTAAATATCTCATAACATATGCCCATATGATGATCATGTTGATGCTAAAACAGTGGCTTAATGAGAGGATTCTATAAGATTTTCTATAGTGAGAACCTGCTTGAATCTTACAACTTCTGTCTTAATATCATCATAATTAAGACAAATTGCCTAAATACATACTTAGATCTTTGATGAGACCTTAGCTCCTTTTACAACCTCCATGGCTCTAATATTTCATAGTACATTACTATCTTGAACAATGCAAGGAACTATATCAAGTTCATTAAAGATCTTATTAATCTAATTATTCATTTCCACTAAATGAAAAATGTACTATGACTTAATTAGCAAGCATTGCTACATTGGAACCTTTCCACTATAAAAAGATATAGTTCTAAGTAAAATAAATCTTAATTAGGATTTATTTCTAAAATAAATATTCATATAACCTTGAACTTAAATATTAGCTCATACGTAGAGTAATGAATATTATTAATTCTTCATAAGTGTCAGATATCTTAATTCTAAACACCTTTAGGACATTATCTATGTGATTAGAGTTAGATAGCTACATAACTTCCAATATATGACTATAGATCTAATTCCCATAATTAATATGTTACCTTTTCATATCTAATGAGAGTTGTTTTTGGACAATTGTATTTTCAATAATTGAAAAATAGAATTGTTATTCTCTATAAACAATATGTATCTATGTACTCCCACCGAAGAAGACAGCTATACTCCCATTGATATTCTTAGAGACATGATAAATTAACAGTCATTTCCAAAACAAACTCTTTGAATTTATCATGAAAGTGAATTTTTAATGTCTCATAGCCTTTCAACTATGCGTAAAATGTATCAATAAAGACAGTAGTTACAACTAGATGTATTGTCATTAGATTTGAACATTTCAAATTTCATCTTATTACCACTACTTATCTTGGGAACCATTCTTTTATAAATATACATCAAAACAAACAATTTGTTCAACAGGTCTGTATCAAACCTTTAATATATCTCATAACCTTTTCTTAATCTAATTTAGTTATAAACTTAATGGATAATGTATGCTTCAACTAAGCATCACATCTTTAAATCATTAACTTTGACTAGTTCAAAGACCTAGTATTTCATATCTAATATGAAATCTTGCTAACTTATTTAATTGAAACTATTAAAGGTTAAGTCATTGTACTAGGCACACTTATAGAAGTAATAATATTGCATCATACAATATCTCATGTTGTATTTCCTCCTTACATAAATCCATACTCTTATGGAATTTTTGTTATTAAGAAATCCACCAAAGAATCTCTTTCCCTATAGATAATTGAAAATTTTAAAACTTACCACAATGATCTCATCAAAGCGTATTAGCATTATCAATGCTTAATTTCTACTTAGATTTAAACAATTTGAACATCAAAAAATTTAAATCATTATTTCATTTAATACATATCAAATAAATTCATTAGTAATCTAAAGAAATATAAGTATTAACCTTTTATGAATTTTTATTCCATCTAATACATCACATTTATAAGATTTAACAATTCATTACAATCATCATCCTTTCACCAATGGTTTATTTGGTTATTCCTCATCTTGATAATTTTTATATGTTTCATACGATTCATAATTGCAAGGATACATATATCTTTGTATGTAACATAATGATTCTCATCGTGTTGATTTAACCATCATGGCATAAAAGGATAGTCTTAGTTATCTATCTTTATATTCTTGCCATTTATGTTAAAAGTAAGTCTCCTTTGATCCAACACATATAAACTATTTGTATAAAAGTGGATCAACTAATTTTACTTAACAATCTATTTCTTATCATGCTTTGAACATTGTAGTAATGTTTAATCTAAATTTAATATCAAATACTCATAAGCATAAAATAGAAATACATATAATCTTTATCAAATCTCATATAGGCAAGAAAATTTATGCAATTGTTTCTTCTAATGATAACTGTTATCATTTTATAGAAAATACCTTTATTTGTAGTCTATAATTATGCTTTTAGTAGGCTAAATTAATTTACACAATTTCATCAAGGTACTATACCTTTTAACTCTACTTTTATGCAACCTTTTGAGTCATGCTGTCATGGTGTTGACATACATCTTACATATTTTCTTTAAATTTTATGAGACATTAGACAACTTAAAATGTCATTACACTTTGTCATCTATATGATTTTGAAATATCTATAAAACTTTTTCACCGAATCCTCAATAGGGATTATAGCAAAACAACATAATAAACATACAATTTTCAATCTAACTTTGAGAATTCTTCTCAAATACAACCTATGTCTAAGAAATTGAGTTAACTAACTTAGTATCAAATATACTAAATAAGGTAAATTCCACTCAGATCAAAGTATAAATGTAAGAAAAACAAGTAATCAATTATATGCAATGACTATTAAGTGAGAATAGGACTTGAATCATACGCTTGGTTACTTCCTCTATTTATTCAAAATAATAGCCCTCATAATAATTCATAAATATTACTCTAATCTTTCAAGTGGGTTAGGATCCCATTAAAATGTAATTGATCTTGTAACACTGCACTACCATAGACTATATACCAAAATATCCAGAGGACATTCAAGTACATATCCTATGATAGTGGCATGTTAAAGAGGTTATGTTCTCTTATATGGCATTACAAAGAATAATAAATTACTTAAAATCAACTACTACTCTTCATTCTATTGCAAACATGATTCACATTGTAGTCATTAAAACAAATATTTACGCTTTTATACAAAAGTTCTACATGCCATAAGTAAACTACATAAAATAGTCTACTATTCCTTAGACGTCAGCTGATAGACCTTCGAGTCATTTCAATTTACATATTGAATTTACACATTTCATTGGATCTTAGTCCAACATTTAACAAATAGTTGAGCATTCAATTTCCTTATTCACATTCAAATCACAAACACTCCCAATACAGTTCCTGAATATCTAACTCCTCAAAAAATCAATTATCCAGAATCAGTAATATCATAATTATAAGACAATCATTAATAATTAAATAGTTGGAAATTAAATAGAAATAAATCAATCTTAGTGAGAACATCTAGGATACTCATAACACGCTCCAGTATACGTTATTTGTTGGCCCCCAAATTTTTTCTTACTGAATAAGCATGATTTAAATTAATTATGAGGTCTTTATGGAATTATTTTGGGAGTTAATTATTATGTTAATGTTAGTAAGATTATATGACATAGGATAATTGAATTAAAGTGTTAAGGTGGTAAGATTGTATAAGGGTATTTTGGTAGGTCAGTTAAGGATAAAAACCGTAAGGCATATAAGGAAGGGTAAAATGGACACTGCACACTCATTAAGGGTAGGATTGGAAGATGAAAATGTGGTCTTGCATTAAGAGAAGGAGAAAACGTGATTTGAGGGAGAAGAATGAAAATAGAAGAGAGAAAGAAGAGAGTGTCATGGAGAAGAGAAAAAAGAAGGAAGTTTAAGATAGGTTTCAATTTTTCTTAGCCTTTAAGAGAGATTTTAAGGTGGTTCAAGAAGAGAAAAAGGAAGAGGAAGATACGAGCTTCCATTAGAGCCAAATATCTCTTTATTTGGGGAAGAATCAAGTTAAGCCCATTTTGAGTCTTTTGGATTTTTGGAAGGGTTTTAGTTTAAGAAACTTGGGTAATGAATAAGTTTAAGCTTTCTAGGATCAATTTTATGCATATGTTTCCTTGGGTCCTCAAATTAGAGTTCCTATTGAATTGGGAATTTTGTCAATGTTAAGGGAATCAAGAGAGGCATTTTTGGGGAAGTCTTTAAGCAAGGAATTCAAGGTGGGTTATATGTTTATAATAGATTTAATGAGCCATTAAAGTTTTCTTTTAAATCAAGAGAATAAAATGTTTTTAATTGCTTTATAATTATTGCATTTATTGCCTTTGAATGATTTGTGAAATTTCCATATGTTTGGTATTTGAATTTGGTTGATGAAATGTGAAATGTACATGGAAATTGTTTCCAAAATATTTCATGCTCATGAAAAACAAGTTTCCGAAATGTGCCATTTAGGGCAATATGCTTATGCCATGAATTATATGTTATGTGGGTTTGTGGTGGTCCATTCTATATGTTAATTGCACTTTGACTGAAGACCTTTTCTGCCTACCTACTAGTGGCATGTAGCTCCTTCATAGATACCCCTAATTTCACTGCTATGTAAAATCATTATGTGAGATTGTGATAGTATGTTCTGTTCACGGCTACGTAAGGCCATATTATGGATTAATGTTCATACGTTCTGTTTATAGACCTACCTAAACCATTATGATGTGTTTATGTGTTCACAATATGTTGATAAGATTTATGCATACATAAATTGTATTATTGTGAATTTGGTTGAGAATTTATGAACTACGCATTTTATGAATTCAATATGAATTTTCTATGACATATGAACAATTTCAAGGTTTTGCTTGTTATCAGTTATCAACTATTACCTAGGAGCTTTTAAGCTCACCCTCATTCCTTCCCATCTCCAGGTGATGAGAGAGATCGAGTGACCGAAAGTCAAGGTAATACTCCGAATTTGTATGTTTTGTTTTGTTTTGGAGTAATTTATGTAAAACAAGGTTGTAGTCACATTTTGAGCAATTATTGTTCAAGTATCTTCTGTATTTTGGGATTTTGGAAATGATGTATTGTGGCTCTTAATGCCCATTAAAGCTTTGTAAACTCTTATCCTTGGTGTTAATGAAATATGAATTGTTATTAATGATGTTACTTTAGAGGAAGTGAATTTGGGACAAATTTCAAGTCTTTCATAAGGGAAAAATTTGTGTTCTGACTTCAAAGAAACAATTGTATTAATTTAGGATAAATTAGATAAAAGTTTCTTCTTGGAAGTTATAGCTTGTCCTTCTAGCTTTCCAATGATATAAAGTATGAAATTTTTGGATATCGAAGTTGAGAGATATGATCCTTATAAGTTAGTTATGGTGCATGGGATATATATAAAGGACAGTCATAGTAATTAATGAGAGTTAGTTGTAGTGATGAATCAAATGAATAGAGATTGGAGAGCTTAATGAAACAAA
>JANSVA010000009.1:6054495-6069860 GCA_025504915.1 Erythroxylum reticulatum | reverse complement strand
GAAGTAGGGTGCATCTTTGAAACCATGATCATACAACTTATGTTGACATTAAAAAGAAAGCCTTCTACTTTACTATATCAGTCATGTTATACAAGTTTATAATTTATCTATGCATGTGAATATGAAGAAAGGGACTTTTCAAGTCATCATAAATATCAAATATTGGTACTTTGAATCTATTCAAAAATTGTTCCACTAAAACTTCAAGGTCAAGGGCTATTAGCTATCAAGTTGATCTTCTAGGTTTTAATAATTATTAAGGTAAGTTCTTGATTAGGGTTTGAGATCCAAGATGAGTGGATCACAAGGGATTGATGGGGAACCTTTAGAGGTGCCCCTGAATAAGTATATTATCTCTCTTGTATCGATAGATTGATTTTAACTAAAGAAGTGATTTGCATATCAATGTTTCACAAAAAAGTATAAGTAAGCCCCTATCGTTATCTCTCTGGTACCACTTTACACCCTAATGTTATTAATATATAACTTATTGTACTCTAAATAGGGTAAAAATATGGTAACTGTGGTAATGATATAGGCTTATTAAGATTAAAACGTTAAATCACACCGTTAGGCAATATTTAAAGAAATCATTTTTAAGATCACATTAGATGAATTGACGGCCAAAATACTAGAAGTATCAAAAACTCAACTCTTTTAGGATTTATAGTGCTACCAATATCATTTTAAAATTGTTAAGGTGTAACGTGACATCATAAGAGTAGGAACTAAAATTTTTTAGGAAATATTAGGGGCAATTCGTATCTTTTGTCATTAATTTCTTATTATTGCATATTGTAGGAAACTAGTTTGTGGAGTGTATTCCGAGTACTCAAAGTAGGTAAATGACTATTTAAATGGGGACAATTGAGAACTTTGTTTCCCATATATCATACTATACGATGTTTATTGAAGTTTAAATAAGCTTATTAAAATGTTTTGGATCTTTAGGTTTATAAGAGAAAATCAAAGTTTCAAAACTTTCTTTTGCATTGAGATTGATGCCTTAAATAATAAAACCGAAGGATGTTATAATATATAGAAAGCTTCTTAAGATGTATAATTTAATATGATTACCTCTATGTTTGCGTTCTCTTTATATAGATAGAGATTTGAGTTTCAGCATAACTTGATTGTGATATTAAATAAGATTAAGCGAAATCACCTATATAACGAACCAAATTTCTAAGATTTATGTTCAAATTGAATTTTATCCTTTTAAAATTGTGTTCTACAATAATTAGCATGAAGATATAATTCCTAAATTAATGGAGTCTGATTATAATGTAAGTCCTTTTTTACACTTTCTTGTCTAGTGCAAACCTTATTTTGAAAGTTTTATCAATGTAGCTTGATTTAGTTATTCATCAAGGTAGCTTTTTTTGAAAAATTAAACGGGATTTAGATTAACATAAGAATATAATACCTAAGTACATAAGCAGGGCCAAAAAGCCCAAGAGATTAGGCTACCTCACTTGTGTCTAGTGAAAACAATGAGATGATTTAGGTACACAAACAACCCCTTATAGACTTAGACATGCAAGTAATTAACAAAAGTTATGTGGATTAGGCATTAGTTTACTATAGAAAGAATGAATAGGGGCAATTACTGTCTTTTCTTGAAGCAACAATGGGGTTGATTGGTACTGGTGAGTGGGGTTAATTGGACTCTATTTACTTTGGGGCATTAGATGCAGATTTTTCTCAAGCCTTGCATTAGTGGGGGTTTGCTTCTAAGGTTTCTTCCATAGGATAGTTGTTCTTTACACCACTATTTGATTTCTATCAATAACTCCTCTCTAGATTTATCCTTGTTTTAAAAGTAATAGAGCAATTAGTTATTGACTTAGACTAAGTCTTCCTTTGCTGTAACTGAATTTTGTATTTATGTATTTAGTTATTAATTTGTTAGGTATGATGTATATTTATACACCCTTCACATGTAATCATGACATAACAATTACAAATCATTCAGATTCTTCTTGGTATCAGAGCATTACAAGCTTAACAACAATTTTTTCCGATCCTGTGGACTGCCAATCATGACCAACGAAGCTGATTCAACCACCACCATTCAAGATGCTACACTCCCAGGGAACGTTATTGTATTTCAGACTAGTATCTCGTCTGATGGCAAGCTAACAGAATCATATTACCCTGCCTGGAGGGTACAAATCAGGGCTCTTCTCATTGGTTATAATCTTTTGACTACGTAGATGGATTGACTCCGTGTCCTACTGAGGATGGACCACACAAGTTGTTATGGATTCGTCAAGACCAATTTCTTCTTCATATTATCTTGACCTCCGTATCGCAGCCAATTGTGTTGCTGTTAGGGTCAGTTTTGACCTCTTGTCAAGCATAGGATCTGCTTTCGAGCACTTTCGTCGAAAAATCAAGGTCTCGGTTAACGTCGTTAAAGGAACAACTAATTTGTCTTCAAAAAGGGGACTCCAATATTTTTGATTATTTAAAACAGACCAAAGCTATCGCAGACGAAATTGTAATTATTCATTCACCAGTTGATGACTTCGATTTGGTCATACACACACTCAATGGCCTTTCCACTAATTACAAGGAAGTGAGTGCAGCATTGCGCGCTCGAGAATCTCCAATCAACTCTCCACCTCTGCATATGTCATCTATGTTGGAGGTTATCCCATTTCATGGAGCTCTAAACGCCAACAAACTGTTGCCCGCTCCTCTACTGAAGTCGAATATAGAGTCGTAGACAATATAGCCACTGAAATAGTGTGGATTTGAAACTTACTCCATGAAATTCATGTTCCACTGTCCACTACACAACGTATCTACTGCGACAATTTGGGCGCTACCTACGTGAGTTCCAACCTTGTGTTCCATTCACATATGAAACATCTCTCTTTAGACTATCATTTTGTTCATGAACTCATCCAACAACAATCTCTTCGGGTATCTCATATATCCACGAATGACCAAATTGCCGACACTCTAACAAAAGCAATTTCACGGGGCAAATTCAAACAATTACAGTCCAAGATGCGCATTACTAGCCGCGACCTTATCTTGCAGGGGTGTAATAGAGCAATTAGTTATTGACTTAGACTAAGTCTTCCTTTGCTGTAACTAAATCCTGTATTTATGTATTTAGTTATTATTCTATTAGGTCTGATGTATATTTATACACCCTTCACATGTAATCATGACATAACAATCCCTTTACATGTAATCATGATATAACAATTACAAATCATTCAGATTCTTCTAAAAGCATCTATAATTTCTTTCCACCCATAATTTATACATGTTTGTACCCTAATATGCAATAATAGTCTCCCTCTCTTCAATTGAACTGGTGTTATAATTTGTTGGCCAATTGACCATAGAGGGAAGACCAAAAGCCTTCTCTTTATATGGATAAATTCTTCTACTTTGTCCCCAACCTATATTGTATATTGACATTCATATAAAAGATGGAGAATGATCTCCTTCTCTAATTTACATGGGATGTAGTTGTCTTTGAATATTGGGGTAGCTGATCATGTCTTTAATGGTTAGCTGTCTTGTAAATACATTCTGAGTCTATTTGGAGGTTTTAGCCAAGGATAGCTTAGGATATAGCTGATGGAAAATTTCCCCATTTATGCTCCTTATCCAAGTTTCCGCTCTAACCATTATAAGGAATTCTTGAAGAAGTTGGTCTCTGAATGGTGAATGGATTAGGGGCTCAGTATTACTCTAGTTGTTATAGTACATAAAAGCATTTCTACCGTTCCCAATCCTACATTTAATAATGCTGCATAGGGTTTCCTTGGTTTTTAGGATTTGAGATAGGAACTAGACATCCTTGTAATAATGGTTTTTAGGATTTGAGATAGGAACTAGGAAGGGCTTGTAATCGTGGTTGGCTCCCCAATGCTCTTTTTTTTAAGAATATGTGTACCCAACGTGACCATGGACTTTGAAGTTTGTGTCACCAATAGCTTCCAAAGCCTTTTAGCAGTAAGGACTTTATTTATAAGGCTTGTCATAATTATCCTTAGTCCACCTTCTTCCTTGGGCCTACACACTTCGTTCCATTTAATCTTTGTTAAAATTTATCCTTCCCCTCTACCACCCTATAGAAAAGTTCTTATAATCTTCTCTATTGTCATGATAACCCCTTTAGGAAGACCTAAGTGAGATGTGAAGGGAGTTAAGAACGTAATTAATCAGCACTAACCTCCCTACATAAGATAAGTCTTTATTGGCCTAATGGTTTTGTCTTTTATGGATTTTTTCCATCAATGGAGCATAATCCCTAAACCTTAACTTCATGTTGTCCCTTAAATGAAGTGATAGTTGAAGATTGTAATCGGATATAAATGATTGTTTCCTATTCCTTACTCAAAATTGGCATTGCCTCCTGCTTAACCTAATTGGGGTTAGGTTTTGCAATGTGTGTAGGATTAGAACTTAGGTAGGAGAGTGCATAGAGATTTCTTTAAAGTTAACCAATTCCTCATAGTCATCTCTAATAAAAAACCCGCCAGTTGGCTTCCAGGTCTTTCCATGGTGTTTTAGAGAAATGCCTCACTCTTGGGATGACTTCTAGGAGTTCCTAATCTAACTTCACATTTATATATACCATGGCAAATCCAATGCGTTTCCTTTTCTCTGTAGTTTCATCCATATAAAAGAATTTGCTAATATAACTAGCCAATGAACTGAGTCCTTTATAATATTGTGGATTTTAATCCATAGTGTGATATTCTCCTATCTAACTCTATCTAGCCTAATTCCAGGTCTCCAAACTTGTGGGAACAATGGCAAGTTTAACATGTGTCATAGATCATATTCAACAACAAACTTGGCTTCATTGGCATTTTGAAAAGTAAATAGCATTTGATTGTTTTCAGAGATTAAGACCTCATGTAGTTTTCTTTCTTTCCACGTTGAGAGAGCCCATTTGTGGATTGTATGACAAGAGCGTCTGCGATCTTAAAAGAATACCAACAACAGTAGTGTTCCATGCTGCTGCTCCTTGTTTTAATACTTCAATATCCGGTACAACAATCTTCTTATTTCCTGTGTTGCAGGGAGTGCAGTACTATCTGTTGTTGCCGGAAGAATGCTACTAAAAGCTGGGAGATTTTTATCTCCGTGGATGAGGAAGCAGTGAGGGGTGAAAATGTCAGGTCCATATTATCTGAGGCGGACATTTACCCTGAAAAGTTTAATGCAGGTTATTCTTTAATAAATGTTATACTATAACATAGCTCTGGTTAAAAACTTACAGATGAATAATTGAAAAAATCCTTCCAGTGATACAGTTAGATTGATAATTAAAGGGGCAACCATAAGATAAAAACCATTGCAAAATGAATTTCACACCATAGGATATCTCAGTTTATTTATCGGGACTGCAGCCTACAGTAATAACTGTTTTAGAAAATTGCCAATGCTTTACGTAAAACCCATTTTCATAGATCATATCTAAATCCCCACATGTAAATACAAATTCGTAGATCTTTATCCAGTTTTGCACTTCATTAAAATTGGACAAATACACCATTACAATTGATTGATATTCTTGTAGTATCACTCACCTTTAACTACCAAAGTTCTGCTCTAGACATCATAAGATCACATAAGACGGAGTTACTCATGAAGAAAACCAACTATCTAACATGTAAATTAAAAATATGTGCACACCAACACCTACATAACCCAGCAAATAGATCCTAGAATTCTTCAAGAGTACATTGATTTGAAACCTTCTGTTAGAGGAACTACTTTTGCTGAAACCTTGCCTTGCAACTTCAGAGTAGCTTGACGTATGTCCTGCAATTTGCAAATAATTCATCAGGGCTAAGAAGGAATAAGGTTTCTCAAAGAGTCTCCTGGTAGCAAAGGAAAAAGGAACAGACGGCTCCTGTTGCAATTTTCATAAAAAGAAACAACTTATCTAGTACTTGAAAATATTCTCCTCCCCGTACACTACAGGTTACGGCACCACATGATAAGTCCCTTTCTCTTTTCTTAAAAGAATTACATTAAGTTGCTAACTTCAGATTAGATGGAAACCATGGCTTCCTACCATACTTCACAGTAGAGGACGAATGCCATACATGCACAGTTTATTTATTTTAAATCTTAATGCACAATCCCCATGTCATTGCCTAATTAAGGTGAAAAATGTTAAATGTTAAACTGAATAGTTACCTCCAAAGTGTAACGGGAGGAGAAATGAGTCAATAAGACTGCTTTGCTTCTAATCCATTCTGCATTTTGCATAATCTGCAATTTGACAAGAATCCTACCTCAGAAAGTAAGAATGAAACAGGAACAATATCCATACTTCAATTATATAACTTCTCTAATCATAACATTCATTGGGAAAAATGAGTGTCTCCCATACCTCAAACATATGGGAATGCCCATGCTGCCGTGCATGCTCAATGGTAAATCCTTCATCCAGAAAAGTTGCCTGTAAAAGGGACCACAGCTTCACATCTTTAATTTTGAAATAATTTTGAAACTAAAACATATTTGAGAATTTCAAAACTGGTGCTGCAAAGAAAAACATGTCACATTGTAGAGCCCATGATCTATCTCTCTGTTATTTATACCTCTGTTATAAGAATCTTGGCCCTCAAAGCATCTGCATTCCGTGGGTCAAGCATGTAATCTGTTGTCGTATCTCCAGTAAAAGCAACCTCTGGAGACAGTATTACATCTGTAATCTAAAAAGAAAAATGCAAAAGGAATGACTCTTTACTAACAAGAAATTAAAAGGGCACTGTTTATGAAAACCAACCTCAACACCAGATTTCTTCAGTTTCTCAATCTGTTTCCCTTTGAGATGAATGTATTGTTTCTTCAACTTTTTCCTAACAGAGTAAATAACATAACCCTGGAGAAAGACGTGATATTCTTTGTTTGATTATGAGAGTCACAGGACAAAAAGAAAGTTATTTACAAGTCCTAAAATGGCCAAATATTTTAGCACATGCGAAACATCTATGCTTACATGAAAAAAACTATATAAGAATGGAAATATTAGTGTGATGTAGGACAGATAGAAGAAATGTTAACTAGTAGCAAAAACTCACATAAAACTGGGAAATATGGGCTGTTGAGTGTTGTTAGGGTGTTGAAATTTCAGATATGGGTTGTTAAGTTGTTGGAATTCAAGTTTAGATTAGATGGGATTTTAGAATTTGATACGGCTAGAATTTAGGATTTTGGTTGTTGAAAAATCGAGTTAAAATTGCTGAAATTTAGTGAGTTAAACCAGTAATATAGGGTAGGAACTAAGAATTATTCCTAAGGCCTAAGAATCACTCTTAAAAGAAAGCATCACACCTTCTAAGTGAAAACAAGTTATAGAAAAAGATTCAAGATATCTTATTCCTGAAGGGTTGAGTACACACATAGTTATAGAAGTTCTTAGAATCTTTATTCTAATAGGAAAGAGTTTCTAATTAAGATATCAAAACTGAGTCTCATTCTAATAAGGTTTCTTCATTTTTAACTAAGCCTAAGTCCTAAAAAATTAGAAAAACATATCTAACTTATTACTAATAAGGAAAACTTAGCATAAAGCAACTTTTAGACAAATTTCAAGCCCTATTGCCTTGTCACTTCAATTCCTGAACTTCATTTCAGCCAATTTTCAATTCATGCTCTTCATTCTACCAAATTAAAGCTTATGGTTGACTAATATGTCATCTTCTATTTTGTTTATAAACTCTAAGCTCTTTTGCATAAATTATCTTCGACTTGTTTGACGTCGTTCTTAACGTAGAATGTAACAAATACTGCTCATATAAGTTTGGATTCAACTTATGAAATTTAGTTTTTAAAATCCACATGTTATCAGAAATTGATCTTCCTTTGTACTTGATAGGAAACCATCTATACCCACCAGTTCTTGTTGCTACAATATGTTCGTCAAGATTATCCTCCATCTCCTATTTAAGATGAGAAATGGTTAGAATTCTTATAGCAACAATAGAAGATTGCATACCATTATGTCTATGATAAACAGTTAAAGTCTGCAACGTTAAAGATAAGACCAATTCTCATGTCCATTGGTAATTCCAAAACATAAGCATTGGCCCTTATCTTCTTGAAGACTTATAGAATCCAGCACTTGGTAAATGAAATTTCTTGTATTTTCTTTACCATCACCAGTAATTGACGATACTCATCAGCATGTTCTTTATAAGTCAAGTTGCTAGTTGTTATCTTTCATCTCATAAAAGATATCCCTCCTATGTTGTGCAAAACTTCCAGCTTCAATGCTAACTCGTGTTATTTGTGGTAAAGGAACGAAATAAATAGGTTTCCTCCGTTGAACTGCAATGCTATCTCAAAAGAACCCTTACTAGTTAACCTACTGTTGTATACAAATTCTACCATAGGAAGAATTAGGTCCCAATTAGTCACATTGTCTTAAAAATTAAGGCTTAGTGTTTAATGTGTTCCATAGAGTTCTCCAAAAAAATAACTCAAATCATAATAAAAAAATGATAGTTAAAGCTAATCCATGGAGATGTACAACCTCTTTAAAGAAGAGTATAGCAATATGGACAACATTATAAGTCTTGGAATATGAAATGAAATGATTCATCTTTGAAAACCTATCCACCACCACAAAAGTAGGATCATAATCTCTTATAGAGTTAAGAATTTCCAAGACAAAATATATACGTATATCCTACCATTATTCATAAGGCACAGGTAACGGTGTTTCTAATCCAAAAGTTTGCTTCTTTCCTTTAGCAAAGTGACATATTCAACATTACCATATGACCTTAGATGCGTCCAACATTAAAGAACGCCAATAAAAGTGATATTCAACCATTACTATGGCTTTGTCTCTTCCAAATTAACCTGTTGCGCCTCCCCCATGCAATTCCCAAATCACATACTCTCTTATAGAAGTATTAGACAGGCAAAGTCAATTTCCTCCAAAAAGGTAATCATCATGGATCACAAGAGGAAAGTAGTTGTCCTTTTATACAGCTACAATTTTTGAATACATGATCACAAAATCTCAATATAAAATATATTCTCTTCTTAGTTTTTCAAACCCCAAAACTTGTACTACCAAAGTGGTCTTGAAATTATGAACAAATTGCCTATAGAATGTTGCTAGCCATTGAAAATTTGTGTCTAGCGCACATCCTTTGGAATAGGCCAATTAAGTATGGCCTTAATCTGCTTGCGACCATCTCCACTCCTCGGTAGGATGCAATAAAACCCAAACAAAATACAACACTTAGTTGTATGAAAGAGCACTTTTTGAAGTTGATAGAAAGTTTTTCCTCCCTTAAAACTCTTAAGACTCGTAGATCTAATAAGTTATCTTCTTTAGTCTTGATGTATATCAATATATCATCAAAATATACTACCAAAAATATGTCCATAAATGGTCAAAATGCCTGATCCATCACCCTCATAAAAGTTTCATTTGCGAGTCCAAATGACATCACCAACCATTCATAAAGCCCATCTTAACTCCTAAAAGTTGTTTTCAATTCATCCCCAGTTTTGGTCCTAACATGATGGTACCCACTTCATAAGCCTATCTTGGTCAGTCAAAATATCTAAAATGTCATTGAGGTGAGAGATTGGAAATCTATACCTTATTATAATCTTGTTTATAGCCCGACAATCAATGCACATTCACCAACTTTCATCTGCTTTAGGAGTTGATAATGCTAGAACTACGTACGACTTTCTTGAATGAATCCTTTTTTTCAACAACTTTGCTTGTCTCTTCAAATCTTCATTATCAATAGGATTTAAGCAATAGGCTGGAAGATTTAGTATAGTACAAACAAGGTTCAAGTCGATAACATGTTGAACATCTTGTAAAGGAGGTAACTCATCTAATAAATCATCTGGTATAAGGTCTGAAAATTTTGTCAACAATTCACCCACTTCTATTAGTAAAGTCCGGGGTGCTTTAGTTGTTTTTATTACTTCCTTCACTATCATTGAAAACACAATTTCTTTTTCCTTGCTAACAGCTTCAAATTCTCTCACCTTCAAGATTTTATGAGACTTTTTCTTGGCATCTATAAGTTCCTTGTTACTTTCTCTTTGTTCTTCTACCTTGTCAACCTTTGTAGGCTTCAAAATTATCTTCTTTCCATGAAACATAAATTGATAGGTATTAGCTTTTCCAAAATGCTGCACATCATAATCATAAAGTTAAGGTCAACTAAATAAAATGTAAAATACTTTCATAAGAATAAAATCATACCAAATAAAGTCTTCATACACTCCTAATTTGAAAGACATCAAACACCTTCGAGCAATGAGTATAATGCTATCATCCACCCAAGCAACTTTGTAAGGATGTGGATGTTTATCTGAAAGTAAATTTAATCACTTCACCATGGTCTCTAATACCACCTTCATACTACTTTTTCCATCAATGATAAGCTTACATGCTTTATCTCCACATCTATCTTGAGTAAAGATAATCTATTCTTTTTGTTCTTTTGCCTTAGGGGTCGTAAGTATGCGTCTCATTATGTTAAGATTTGCAGGACCAACTTGTTCATCACTAGAGCCTCCTTCTAACTCCGCTCCAGCTTCATGTTCACAAACATATTCATCATACTCTTCCTCCTCTTCTTCCATCATGTGCAAACCGTTGTTAGAGCATTCATAAGCAAAATGGTCCCTCCCATTGCATTGGAAACACTTCTTGTCACTGCTACCTCCCTTTGTCCCAATCTCAGCCATAGCTTTACTTTTAGTTCAGCTCCTTGAGAAGCTTTAAAGTTGTCTTGTGATGCAAATTTTTAAGTATTAGGTATTGGCCTAAGATTCTGCACTCATAGTTCTCTTCATATCGAACTTCCAGGCTTGACTTTGAAACTTTTTAATTACTTGTTATCCTAGTTATTGTTTTGCTCTTAAAGCCAAGTTATATGCATCTTTAAGGCTATAAATCCTATTGTCAGCTCCTTCTGAATTTCTGCCCTTTAAGTTGTTGTTCCAACTCTATTCGTTCACATTGGATAGAGAGTTCATCAAATATTTCTGTGTACTCTGTTACAAACATAATCCCTTGTCTAAGTATTGTGAGTAGATCTCGATCATGAAATGATAAATATTTTTATAATAAATTTAGCTTTATCTCTTCTCAAACAACAACTGGTAGTTAGCCTATTTTTAAAAGTCTTATCCTCTATTAATCTCCACCAAATTTTAGCATATCCAACTAGCTTCATCTTTCTAAATTAGACTTTTTGATCTTCTGAAATGTTGTACCAGCCAAAGAAGTCCTCAATTACTACTGTCCAGCCCAAAAACAAGCATGGATCAATCTTTCTTGCAAAATTAGGGGCTTCAACATGAACTTTCTTGGCAATATTCTCGATTACATAATGTGTTTCAACTCTACCACAGCCTCTAAAATCTCTATTGCACTCTCCAAGTGCTACTAGTTGGTCTCATTGCCTTGGATCTCTTGGTAGGTGTTGGTTTCCTAACCCCACTCACCATTGATTAACGTCAGCCTCTTCTTCTTGTCAACATCAAGTGTAGTCTGTCATATAGTGTTGTTTTTTGGATTAGTTCTTGAAGCACCTTGTGATTGAGGGCCATTAAGGTCCGATAATTCTCAAAAGTATTTCATTTCGCCCTTGGTCATTGAGTATTCTTCCATACGCCCTTCTGCTACGTGTCACCATTGTGAACCAAAGCTCTAATACCAAATTGATATAGGAAAAATAGAAAAAGTATCAACTAGTAACTAAAACTCAAAAAAATTGGGAAATATATACTGTTGAGAATTGTAGGCGTCTGGAGTTTCAGATTTCAGATCCGAATTTTAGCTTAAGTTGTTGGTATTTCAGGTCTAGATTAGCTGGAATTTTAAAGTTTGATATGGCTGGAATATAGGCATTTAGTTGCTGGAATTCAGGTTAAGATTGTTGAAATTTAGTGAGATAAACAAGTAATGGAAGGCAGGAATGAGGAATCATCCTTGGGGTCTAAGAATAACTCTTAGAAGAAAGCATCACGCCTTCTAATTGAAAACTCAAGTTATAAATAAAAATTCAGGATATCTTATTCTTGAAGGGTTAAGTAAACACATATTTATAGAAAACTTTTAGAATCCTTATTCTAGTAGGAAAGAGTTCCTAAAAAATTGAATCCTTTTCTAAATAAGATTCTTTATTGTTAAATAAGCGTAATTCCTAAACAAATTAGGACAATATATCTAACTCATATTATTTCCTATCTAATAAGAAAACTTAGCATAAAGTAACTTTCAGCCAATTTTCAGTCCTCGTTGCCCTTGCTGTCACTTACAATTCTCATTCTTCATTTCACAAAATTAAAAGTTGTGATTGAATAATTTGTCCTCTTTTATTTTGTTTACAAACTCTGAACTCTTTTGCATCATAGTGCTATTCACTAGTACTAATTACATATTCACCTTTCTTATTACTTTTTGAAAGTAAAAATGTTCAAAAACAAACCTGGCTTGGAATAACATGGTGAGTCCTAAATGGTCTGACGACGATATCGTTCCGCAATTCATATGTTTCACCTGAATTTGAGCTTAAAAGGATCAGTACTAACAGTTATGAAAACAAAATCAACAAAGCTAGAAGGACCTACCTACATCCAAGGCAACTAAGTCAAGATTCAATTCCACTTGGCCCATGGTCCTGTGAACCTCAAACAACTTGTTAACATCCTCTTTAATGCAAGGAGGGACAAATACTGTGGGAGGCTTCAAGTTGTACAAGCCACGACTGGCTACATACATTGGCAACCCACCCTGAGTTAGATATATATGACACCATTTTAGACCAAATGTCCAACAACAAACCAATGTTATAACTATACTAGAATTCTACCAGGGAAAAAGCAAGGATTTTTTTAATTGTAAAAAAATAAATGATATATGAAGAGCCGGTTATAAGAGTTCTAATAGAAAAATATGATTTTTAGTACAGAAACTACATTTAAAAGAGTTTATAAGATGTAATTATTTTTCATATTTTGACAAATGTAATTCAAAGGTGATTTGAACAACAATAAACTATGAATCTATTAGAAGGAAAAAATAAAACATTTATTAATATGTAAAAAATATTTATTAATACATTATATAGTATAGTTCCATACTGATATAAAAGGCCAGAAACAAAGGTTAGTATGACAACAACTTGCATCAAAATAAAGTGAATCATAATTTTTTATATAATTTTAAAAAGTCAAAAGTTATCGAAGTAAATAAATTTTATTACTTTATAAAGAAGATATTATTTTTCTATCAATCATATTCCTCAAAACTAATTAATATATTAGGCTTTATATTTAACAATTCATTTAATACTAAATCTTAAGTTTATTGTTAAAATTTTGGAAACAATTGAAACATTTAAGTACAATTATAATTACTTATATTTACTTCAAAAGACTTTTAATGTTTAATTTTAGAGGAATATCTTCATGTTATATTTTCAATTCAGAATTTTAACTATTAAGACATTCTATCTGATGTATTTTTGATTCGTTAAATTAAGTTTTTTAAAGGTAGTGTGAATTATGAAACCGATTAATTTTTTTTAAAGCAATGATAATTACTTAGTATTTTAATTTCAAAAGACGTTTTAACATTTTCATTTTAAGAAAATCCTCTCGTCCTAAAATTTTTATGTGAAATTTTAATTGTTATTACATTTAGTATTGTATTTACTTAATTAATTGAGTTAGGTTTTTAATGTGATTTTTAAATTGTTATTGCATTTCTCCTCATTAAATTTTAAAAATTATCTTCAACTCTAGTAAGAAGACTATATTTTATTAATACATAGAAACAGGTGAACTTCATTAAGAGTTAAAATAACGGCTTAGAATGCATTGAATATGGAAATCCTTCAGTTCATCAGCAAGAACTGCTTTTGATCAAAAGATGTCACGGCTAATAAACCAAGTACATCATTCCCATTCACTAGTAGCACTCTACCCATATCTTTAAGGTATACTTCATTCCGGATCACTAAATTTAGGGATGCCTGTCAAGTCAATCACCGAACTTACACTTGTAACAATCAGGTCAATAGGCTTCTAAAAGTATAAGTGTCTATCAGTTCGATTAACTTTTTCAGTCAATTTCAAAGATGCAATAAAATTCTGATGCACATCTGGGGTTGCAATCCTCACAAATTTTAATAGCCCGTGACCAAATAATATGGGACAACAAAAAAGTCTCATGTGAAAGCAATCAGAAATGCAATAAGAAGACCAAATAAAAGAAGAAAACTGACAATATGATCGAGATGAGCATGGGTGATGAAGACAAAGTTCTGGTGGATAGCTCTTGAAGGACATCTTCCGATATCAAAAGCACACTTCAACTCGGGTATTATGACACATGTTTCATGCCCACCAACCGAGAGTCCCTCGATTGAATAGCCTTCCAAATCAACCCATTTACGAGAGACTGCGGAACGGGCTTTCCTGTACTCTTCTTCTTCCTCAATTGCTCGACTAATGGTGGAAAGATAGCCACCAGAGGTTGCTTTGAGTTGTGGACCCCAATTTAAGAGATTATGATGGTTTTGCGTCTCAAGAGGGCATTGGAGGTGAGTAATTGATGGAATTGATGGGTGGCGAAATGGCACAATCCGTGGGAGTTTGGAGGACGGGAACAAGGATAGAGAAGTCTGCATTTAGACAAAGGCTTGAGGTTCGGAGAGGGTGAGGTTTTAGACAGGATTTGTTATCGCTTTCTTTTATCTTACACGCGCAACCCAGACAGGCACAGATACTTTTGAGTATCATGACTGCCAAGCGAGTTCCTTTAAAAACACAAGGTGCCTTGTAATATTAGAGCCATCTTGGCACGTCCTCGCAAAAATAGCTCATCTATTTTCTACACAAATAAATAATCAATATATCGAAATAAAATATAAGTTTGCTGTTATTTTGTGATAATAAGAATAGAAATAAATATAATAAAAAATAAAAAAATAAGAATTGATATCATCATAATTCCTTTTGGATAATAATAATAAGAATAAAAATGAATATAATAAAAAATAAAAAAAATAAGAATTGATATTATCATTATAATTATGATGGTAGGTTGAGAGAAATGAATGATTATCGTTAACATTGATAGTAGTTGGTTTGTAAAAATACTAAAAAATAAAAAAATTTATTATAATTTATTTATTTATTATATTATATTTTAATTAATTAATATTATATTTTAATTAATTATATTGTAATTAATTACAATATAATTTTTAGTTAATGAATGAATTATATTTTAATTAATTATATTATAACTAATTAATAATATTTTAATTACAATATTTTAATTAATGAATAATTATATTTTAATTAATTAGTTA
>JANSVA010000009.1:6019289-6031851 GCA_025504915.1 Erythroxylum reticulatum | reverse complement strand
AACAACTCTTGCCAAAATGCACTAAGAAAAATGACATCTCGATCTTACAAAATAGAGCGAGGAATACCATGTAACTTGACAATTTCTCTACAAAAGAGACTAGCCACCGTCTTAACTGTAAAAGGGTGTGACAGTAGAAGGAAGTGGCTATACTTTGTGAACCTATCCACCACCACTAGTAGGGTGTTATATCTACCAGATTTTGGAAGCCCCAGAATAAAGTCCATAGAGATATCTTCCCATACGCGTTCAGGATTTAGTAGTGGTTATAGAAGTTGAAGCTAAAGTTTGATATTTATTTTATGACAGATTATGCAATTCTGAGCATAGTGCTTCACATCTTGTTTCATACGTGGCCAGAAAAAACTAGTTGTGGCACGTTTGAGGGTCTTTAGGTAACCTCTATGACCACCTACTAAAGAATCATAACATTCGGCTAATATTTTCTGATGCAAAAAAGAGTCTTCAAGAATGACCAATCTATTTTGGTAGAACAACTTTTTGTCTACAAGATGGAAATCTGATTTAGACCCTGGATCTTGTTAAAGCTCTTCTATCAGGGATCGAGTATATGGGTCTTGCATTAATACTTCAAGAAGGTGCATGAAATCCATATTGATAGGAAGAGCTAACACTAGGAAATCTACATGCTGTGGCTTCCTAGACAACGCATCAACTCCTTGGTTTGTCTTGCCTGTCTTGTAAATAATAGTGAAATCAAAAGGGAAGAGCTTTATGAGGAGGCGTTGCTGTTCACTAACGGTGATTCACTACTTGATGAGGTATTTGAGGCTGCCATAGTTAGTTATGAAAAAGAAGTGTTGTCCCAATAGATAATGCTTCCATTTTTGAAGTGCCAAAACTAAAGCCAATAATTCACGATCGTAAGTAGATTTATAACGATTAGAGAAATAGAAACCCTTACTGAAATAGGCAATGGGGTGCTCAGACTATAATAGAATAGCTCCAATCCCATCTGATAACGCATCATATTCTATAGTGAACGATTGGCCAAAATTAGGCAATCTGAGAACGAGAACTATGGTGAGGGCAATCTTGAGTTCCTAAAATGACATGTCTACTGCAGGAGACTAGAGAAATGCCTTCTTTTTTGTCAAGTCGGTCAAGGCTTGTGCAATTGTCCCATAATTCTTGACGAAACGGCAGCAATAGCCTATGAGTCCTAAGAGAGCCCTTAATTCTTTGACTTCTTTTGGCACAGGCTAGTCTATAACAGCTTTAATTTTGATAGAATCAACCTCAACTCCCTCTTTGCTTATCACATGACCCAGATATTAGATTCGTGATTGACCAAGGAGACATTTCTTCCCATTTACAAAGTACTGATGGCTTTGTAAGAGGTTGAGCGTTATTTGTAGATGGGTAAGATGTTGTTCTAGGATAGGACTATAAATGACAATATCGTTAAAAAAGACCAGGATGAATTTTCTAAGGTCGTGGTCGGAAGAGGTCATTCATAGGAGATTGGAAGGTGGAAGGAGCGTTAGTGACTCCAGATGGCATTACTACAAATTCGTAGTGACCAGAATGAGTTCCGAATGCAGTTTTATAGATGTCAAAAGGATGGACTCTAATTTGGTGGTAACCTGATTGGAGGTCCATTTTTGAGAAGATAGTAGCACCATGTAGTTCATCTAAGAGCTCATCAATGTTAGGAATGGGATATTTATCAGATATGGTCAATTGGTTGAATGTTCTGTAGTCAATACAAAACCTTTAGGAGCCATCTTTCTTTTCAACTAGTAATACTAGATTGCCAAATAGGCTAGAGCTAGGTCTGATGAATCCAATTTTGAGGAGTGTTGCTACTTAGTTTTCGATCTCATTTTTCTGGTGGTATAGGTAACGATATGGGCAAATATTGGGAGGTTTATAATTCAGGATCAAGGGGATGGTGTGTGAATGAGAGAGAAAGGGTGGTAGGGTAGGTGGTTCCTCAAACATGGCTTCATACTCATGTAGAAAAGTTTATATAACCAATGGAGGTGGATGCAGTTCTAGTTTAGCAAGCTTGGAGATGGCTTGGTAAGAGGTGTCCATATCAGCTACTGCAAGAGTTCCCTAAAGTTTATAATGTTTCCCACCTAAATAGAAAATCATGAACATCTTGTTCTTGTTTTCTTGGATGGTGTCAAGAGAAGCAAGCCACTTAATGCCTAACACCAGGTCAGCAGCTCCAATGGTAAAAGGGTAGAAATCTTGAGTGATTCGCAACCCGGTCAATTGAATGGTAATGTTATGAAAATTTTGCTTACATTGTATAATATCCCTATTGCCAATCTGGACACCGAAAGGTTGTACTTTCTAAACTGGAATTTTCAAATCTACAACAAGGATAGATGTTATGAAATTGTGTGTGGATCCTCTATTTATCAAGAGAATTACCTATTTGCTACCGATGGACCCTTGTAGTTTCATTATGGTTCCTCTCGTTTTCCCTAATATGGCATGCAATAACATCTTATCCAAGTCAGTCAGTGTTGGCTCCTTATCGTCAATGTCCTCTGGTGGTTCGTGTAAGCCATCACCATCTTCAGTGAGTTCCATAGAGGTGAAAATTAAAGACTTAGAGCAAAAACCAAGTACGAATTTTTCATTGCACCTAAATCAAAGACCTTTGGCTTGCGGTTCTATCATTCAGCTTCCTATGGGTGTATTTGAGTTAAGGATGGCATGGTTGCTTAGAGCTATCTAAAGTTAGTGGGATTTGACGTGGATGGCATGGTTTCCTGGAAATATTTAGAGTTAGTGGAACTTGACGTGGAAGAAGACTGTTGCTTTTGAGGGGGCCATGCTCGAGTGGAGTTTGAAAATTGGGATGACCATGAGGAAAGTTGCCTATGGGTCCTCTTACTCCACGGGTGGGTTCTAACTTTGATTCAAATTTAAGTGAGAGACTCATTGCTTTATACACGGAATGTGGTTTATGGATTTGCACATCAGTTTTCGATTTGTCCTTTAAGCCATTGAGAAATACCCCTAAAAGATAGTGTTCAGGCCAAAGTTTCACACAAGCCGCACAATTGGCAAACTCTTGACGATATTCTTAGATGCTACCTACTTGCTTGATGCTACACAAGTGTTGAAATTCGGCAAGCTTATAGTTTTCTTAAAACACCTTCACCAGTTCTTCCCAATACAAAATGGTGTGTTTGTTATTAATCCAAGCGAATAAATCTATAGCATCTCCTTCCAGGTGCCTACCTGCAATCTTAACTTTTAGTTCTTTTAGGGTCTGGTAGTATCGGAAATATTTCTCAGCTTTAAAAATCCAACTTTGTGGGTCACCTCCTTTAAATCTAGAAAACTCCATCTTGATTTGTAAGCGTTGCATTAAGCTCCTCCACTTTCCCGTGTTCTCCATGTCTATGTTGTCATAATCGTCTGCCCAAAATGGTTTGTCATACTAGCAAGAGACTGAACTGGTTTAAGCTATTTAATCTTATCACGTTTCCTTAGGATGGTTTCTACTGATTGGGTTTGATTGCCCTTTAGAGCAGCTACTTCAACTGTGAGAGCATCAATGGTGTTTAATTTGGAAGCTATCGCAGTGAGTTGTTGAGAAATAGATTATGAACTGGTATCTAGGGGAGGGTCATTTATAGAGATGTTAGCTTTGGTTTTCACAATGGTGGATGGGAAAAACCGTCTTTAATACCAAATTGGTAGCAGTCATTGGGATTTCTGTTTGTAAATGTAAGAATAGAGAGGACAAAGCTCCAAATATATGAGAATTTAAATTGTATTCCTGCCTGAAATGTAATTCTTTACAATTATTTATAACAACTGAAAATAACTAATTGCTAACTAATTACAAAAATAAAGGAAACAAATCCATAAGTATCTGCATGCCTGTTAATGTGATTCCAAAATCTTCTCATTGCCTTAGATGTGGACCTTAACATCTTTAACTTTCTTCAGCACCTTCAACATTTCCATGTTTCCTCCTTCGATAATAAGTCCTCATGGGTGGTGGGGTCCTATCAGTCTCTTACCATTGTATTCCTGACTTTATTTCTTTTAGTAAGATTGCACATCCAATAGAACATCCTCATCTCTGCCACCATTAACTTATAACTATGCAGATGTTTAATAGATCAACACTCCCCCATAGAACATGGCCAATCTAATCAATAAATAATAAAATTTATCCTCGAGCTTAAGTGATATCTTCTTATCACATAAAAACTTTTAATATACTTCTCATTTAAGCCACTCTGATTTGATACGATGAATTATGTCTTCATCGATCTCTCTATTGCTTTGAATGATAGATCTTAGATATTTAAAACACACTTTCTATGGTATAACTTTTGAACCAATCTTTACCTCCACATCGGAAGCCACCTTATGACCCAAAAAGGTACACTCTAAATACTTAGTCTCATTCCTGCTCAATTTAAAGCCATTTGACTCTAATGTATCCCTTTAAAATTCTAGCTCGACATTGACACTCTCTTTTGTCTTATTCACTAAAATAATGTCATCTATAAAGAACATACACCAAGGCACATCTTTTTGGATATTCTTGATGAGCTTATCCATCACTAATGCAAACAAAAAGGGGCTCAATGAGGTGCCTTGATGTTGCTCAATATCAATAAAAAATGTTCTTTACCTTCTATCGTCTTTACTCAAGTTTTTGCACCCGTATATAATTCATATGAACTCTCTTAACTTTTAAACACTTCCACATGATTTCCTTTAGACCTTGTCATAATCCTTCTTTAAATCAATAAAAATCAGATGTAGGTTATGCTATCTTTCCCTATAATATTCCATTAATCTTCCAAGGAGATGTAATGCTTCTATTGTAGACCTTCCTAGCATGAAGACAAACTGGTTCTCTGAGATAGGTTCATCCCTTCTCACTCTCTTCTTAATCATCTTTTCCTATAATTTCATGGTGTGACTAAGTAGTTAGATGCCTCTATAGTTGATACAACTTTGGATGTCCCTTTATTCTTTTATGGAGGAATTATCATACTAAGTCTCCACTCTTCTAACATTTTGAAAAACTTAAAGATCATATTAAAAAGCTTGGCTAGCCAAGTAATACCCTCTTCTCCTACGCTCTTCCATATCTTTACAAGTATATCATTAGGCCCTACTACCTTTACACTCTTCTTCTCTCTCAAAGCTCTTTTAATTTCTTCCCTTGAAATCTGCCGATAACAAGTAAATTTACGATACCTCTCAAACATGCTAAGATCACCTAAAGAGTGTTGTCCTTTATGACTTTATTAAAAAAGCTATAGAAATATCTCTGCCATCTTTTCTTAATGTCATTTCATCCATAAGCACTTACCTTGCTTCATTTTTATACAATAAACTTGTTCTAAGTCTCTTGCTTTCTGTTCCCTAGCTCTCACCAACTTAAATATATCTTTTTCTCCATCTTTAGTTTCTAATTATTGGTATAATTTTTTCATAAGCTCTGCTTTTAGCTTTTGAGATTATATTCTTTGCCATTTTATAAATTTCTCTATTAACTACTCTCTCTACTTTTATGGTGTTATCCAATAAAACTTAATAAGCACTCTTTTTGATCTTATCCTTTTCTTGTACATCTTCATTCCACCATCAATACTCTATCTTATTACCCCTAATCCCTTTAGAAACAACCTATATCTCTGAAAGAGTTGCCACTCTCTCCGACATTTAGTTATCATCTCCTTCCAATTTCCATTCTTCTCCATATATTACTCTATCCTTATGTTGTTACACTATATCCCCTTTCAGATTCCATCATTTGAATCTGGTACACCTCCTAAGACTTTTCTTCTTCCTCTAACTCTTAATTATGAGATCCATAACCAACAATCTATGCTAGTTGAAAAGTAAGTGTTAGGTATTTCCTTATAATTCATATAACTAAGTTAATTGCCCCTTCTTATAAAGGAGTACTTAGTTTGAATTTTTATGGTTTTGTTCTTAAAAGTCACCAAATGCTCCTCATTTTTCTTGAAAAATGAGTTAGATATCACCTATATAAATACTATTATGAGATAGAACACAATAGTCCCATTGTCATTCATAACATCATACCTAAAACCCTCATGAGTCCATGAATATCCATTCAAGGTTACCCCTATATGATGCAAGACCTGATAGGAACTTATCTTAGAGAACCTTCAACAAGATGGAGCTATGCCTGGGAACAACTAGAATTAGAAACACATGGAAGCACAAGAAATAAACTTGAAAAGATAAAAATAGAACACAAAGAGTAAAGAGGGTTAGAAGAATGTTGGTCAATAGAAAGAACCCTAAGAGAACTTGTCTCTTAAAACCTAGCAAGAATGTTGGTCAATGGAAAGAACCCTAAGAGAACTTATCTCTTAGAACTCTAACCCTAGGATGTCATAAAGGAAGACCACTCCTTCGATAAGTCAAGTATTCTAAAAAAATACAAAGAAAGAAAAAATGCTCTCAATAATACTCATTTATTTCTGAATGAAAAATCCCTTTCAAAGTACATAGAGTGTGCCTATTTATAGGAAAAACTTCCTAAATTAATGTCCTATGAAAGAAACTAAATAAAAGGAAACAAAATAAACTTAGAAAGGTGTTAACTAGATGACCTTATTTCAAGGACATCTTATTTCAAGGAAAACAAAAAAGGAAACTAATTAAAACATGATCTGAACATATTAGACCTTATAGATCACGTCCTTCTCCTTCTTTTTAAGTGACACACGGTTGTCACATGGTATTTTAAGTGAGTTCTCCCTAGTAAACTCCATATGGGCCTTTGGACACTTTATGTTGGACTTTAAAGAGTAAGACAATGCCTTTTGGACCTTTATGAGATGAAATTTGACTCAACAATATGGGCTCTATCTCATGAAGGTCTTGGATCAAACTATTCAATGCTTACTTCATTACTTTGTCCCTAGCCCTCATCATTGGGCCTCCAACATCTTGTAATGGATCTTGAGGAATATTAGACTTAAATGATGGGCCCTTGATATGGGAATTTCGTTCAGCCCCTTGCATTGTACGTTTAGATTTCAAATCCGATCCAATTTCAGCTCCTAAGCCTCCTTTTGCAAGCTCATGTCTATGCAAGTCATGTCCAAGGCTTCCTTGAGGTGAATCACATCATATATGCTTCTCTTCTTGTCTTTCACATGCCCATAGTTCTCCATCATTTCCTCCTTCTTTGAAAGGATTTATCCTTGAATCTGCAACATTAAATAGGGATAAGTCAGATACATTGAATGTAGCACTAACATTACTATAGGAGCTAAGAAAATAAATTTTTATAAGTATTATCATTAATCCTTTCTAAAACTTGAAAGGGGCCATCTCCTTTTAGCTGTAGCTTAGATTTCCTTTATTCTAGAAACCTATCCTTTCTTAAGTGCACCCAAACCCAATCAATGGGTTCAAATATAACATGCCTTCGACCTTTATTGGCTTGCTTTGCATATTGTTCATTTCTCTTCTTAATGTTGGCTCTCACTTTAGCATGCAACTCCTACACAAATTTAGTCTTTTTCATGCTGTCGAGGTTAGCAAACTCATTAGAAGGCAATGAAAGAATTTCCAAAAGAGTCAAAGGATTAAACCCATAAAAAATCTTAAAAAGAGAAAATTGAGCAGAAGAATGAATAACACGATTATAAGCAAACTCAATGTGTGGGAGACACTTATCTTAATTCTTCAAGTCCTTCTGGATGATCGCACGTAACATTGTAGTCAAATTTCTATTTAACACTTCAGTTTAACCATTTGTTTGAGGATATGCAATAGTAGAAAACAAGAGTTTAGTGCCAAGTTTATTCCATAGAGTTCTCCAAAAGTGACTAAGAAATTTCACATCTTTATCACTCACAATAGTCTTTGGCAACCTATGTAATCTTACAACCTCTTTAAAGAACAAATCAACAATATGAATAGCATCATTGGTTTCAGAAAAAGCAATAAAGTGAGCCATCTTACTAAATCGATAAACCACCACAAAGATGCTATCCTTTCCACTAGATGATCTAGGCAACACAAAGTCCATAGATGTATTAACCCATGAGGGGGACAGGTAAGGGAGAATATAAACCATGGGATTGAACCTTAGATTTTGCATGCCTACAAGTAATACATTTAGCACAAACAAAAACAACATACTTTCTCATGTTAGGCCAATAAAAATGTTCATGTAAAAGACTAAAGTTTTCTCAACACCAAAATGATCCATCAATCCACTACCATATGTCTCTCTAACAAGTAATTCACACATAGAGCAAGATGGAATGCAAAGTTTATCTTTTTTGAATAGAAATCCATCAAATCTATAGAAATTATCAATACTATGTTTTTCATAAGATTTCCAAATTTCTACAAATTCACAATCATATTCATACATGCCTTTCAACATCTCAAAACCAAGTAATCTAGCATGCATAGAGGTACGAAGAGAGTATCTCCTAAAAAGAGCATCAGCCACAATATTTTCTTTGCCTTATTTATGTTTAATAACATAAGGAAAAGTTTCAATAAATTCCAGCCACCTAGCATGCCTCTTGTTCAATTTACCTTGGGACTTTAGAAATTTCAAACTTTTATGATCAGAATGAATGATAAATTCTTTTAGCCGCAAGTAATGTTGCCAAGTCTCTAATAAAGCATATAACTCTTTATCATAAGTGGAGTAATTTAAAGTAGCACCACTTAGTTTTTCACTAAAGTAAGCAATGGGTTTAGAATCCTACATTAAAACAGCACTAATGCCTATTCTATAAGCATCACATTCAACCTCAAAAACTTTAGAAAACTCAGGAAGAATAAGAAGAGGAGCATTGGTCAATT
Organism: Erythroxylum reticulatum; assembly: GCA_025504915.1. NCBI lineage: Eukaryota > Viridiplantae > Streptophyta > Magnoliopsida > Malpighiales > Erythroxylaceae > Erythroxylum > Erythroxylum reticulatum. The sequence continues at coordinate 6,023,022 of JANSVA010000009.1, read as the reverse complement.
TTTCTTTCAAGGTGTTAAAAGCAACCTCTTGTGAATCACCCTATTTAAAAATCACATTCTTTTTACCAATTTATTCGAAGGGGCAACAATAGTGGAGAAGTCCTTCATAAATCTCCTCTAGAATCTTGCCAAACTATGAAGCTTCAAACTTCATTCGCATTCTTGAGAGTTGGTCATTCTCTAATTGCCTTCACTTTCTTTCATCAACTTGAATTCTTTTAGCACCTACATCAAAACCAAGAAACACAATAGTATCCATACAAAAGGAACATTTTTATAAATTGGCATAAAGCTTATTCTCTTTTAAAAGTGTAATCACATCATGTAAGTATTTCACATGATCATCTAAACTCTTAGAATACACTAAAATATCATCAAAATAGATAACCACATAGTTTCCAATAAAAGGACGAAACACATGATTCATTAAACTTATGAAAGTAATAGGTGCATTAGTCAAGCCAAAAGGCATAACTAACCACTCATATAACCCAAACTTAGTTTTGAAAGCAGTTTTCTACTCATCACCTTTTTTCATGTGAATTTGATGGTATCCACTTCTAAGATCAATTTTAGAAAATATATAAACACTATGCAATTCATCAAGCATATCATCTAAACGAGGGATAGAGTAACGATATTTCATCATGATTTTATTGATGGCCCTACAGTCAACACACATTCTCCATTTGCCATCTTTCTTAGGAATAAGTATAATCGACACAACACATGGGCTCAATCTTTCTCTCACAAAGCCCTTTTTCATAAGCTCTTCAACTTGTTTTTGGATCTCCTTAGTTACTTCTGGATTGGCTCTATACGCATGCCTATTCGCAATTGAATCTCTAGGAAGGAAGTCTATATAGAGCTCAATGCCTCTCAAAGGGGGCAATTCATTGGGAATGTCCTCTAGAAATAAGTCACTGATGTCCTGCAACAAAGACAAAACACTAGACGATAAAGATGGATCAAGCTCATTAATAGTTAAGAAAACATCTTTATATAAAATTATACTAGATTCTTCACATTTTAAAGTTCTCTTGATCTCAATTTTTCCAGCAAATGAAGTCACTCTCTTTTCTTCATTTTCCCCAATAGTTTTTATTTTCTCTCTTTTTCTTTCTTTTCAACCTCTCTCTCTTTCTTTTCTTTTGCTTTCAATTTGCATTCTTTCTCAATCCTCACTTGATCCTTATAAGCTTGAATGGGCCTAAGAGGATTCAACACAATATTTTTACCATGGAAAGGAAAAGAATAATAATTTTTATATCCATCATGCCTAACTTTTCTATCAAATTGACATGGCCTACCCAGCAAAACATGTCCATCATACGTAGGTGCAACATCATATAAAATCTTATCATGATACTGGCCAATATAAAATCTCATCATGATACTTGCCAGCATAAAATCTTATCAAGATACTTGCCAATAAAAAATGCAACCATCACTTATTTGGTGGCTTTATCCTCACCACAATCATTAAGCCATTGCAATTTATATGGTCGAGGATGTTTCAAAGTAGGCAAATTAAGCTTGTCAATAAGTAAAGTGTTAGCAACATTAGTACAACTTCCACCATCTATGATCATGCAACAAACTTTACCATTAATGAGACACCTTGTATGAAAGATTTGCTCATGTTGCTCTTCTTCAAGATCTTCTTTTGGATGGATATTAAGAGCACTCATAGCCATAAAGGCTTCACCAACCTCAACATCACCAATCAACATCAAAAGCATCCGTTAATGGAGGCACATCATTAAAATCATCACTGTCATTATGTTCACTAGCAACATCTCCATTCTCAAGCAAAATCATAGCTCTTTTGTTAGGGTATTGAGAAGCAATATAACCAAAACCTTAGCATTTAAAGCACTTAGCTTTAGAAGAATGAGTAAAGGAAGAAGAAGGTTTAGAGTCATTTTTACCCTTAGTATTTCGAGTAGAGAATTTAGGCTTACTTTCCTCCTTTAACTTGATGTCTCCCATGGATTTGAATGAATTTTCAGACTCCTTCAAGCCTTTCTTCCAAGAACTCAATCCAACATCATTTTGGATCTTTAATTGCTTTTCTACCATGATAGCCTTATGTAAAAACTCATCCATGTCAAGGAAATTTTGCAGCTTTACAATGGAAGCAATATTAGGGCGCTAACCATCAAGAAATCTTCTCATGGTAGCTTCCAAGTCCTCCTCACATTGGCCCTAATCAAGTTGATCTGTTGGACCCCAAATTTTTATTATTTTATTATATTTATTTACTTATTTATTTATTTTCTTAGAATTTAGTCATTAATTTAGTTAGCACAAGTAGCAATTAGAATTTAAAATAGAAATGTTAGAATTAAAGTAGTAAGAGTGTACAAGGGCAATTTAGGAATGCCACTTAAGAATAAAAGACATAAGGCATAAATGAAGGGCAAAGTTGACATTTTACACTCATTAAGGGTAAAATTGGAAAAGAAAAATGTGGTCTTGCTCTTAAGAAGAAGGAGAAAACGTGAATGAGGGAGAGAAGAAGATGGAATAACGAAAAGAAGAGAGAAAGGAGAGAAAAGAAGGAAGTTTGAGGTAGGTTTCATCTTTCTTAGTTTTCAAGAGTGATTTGAGGTTGTTCAAGAAGAGAAAAAGAAAAAGGAAGAGAAGAGCTTTCATTTGAGCCAAAAGTCTCTTTATTAGGTGAAGATTCAAGGTAAGTTCAATATTAATCCTTTGGATTTTTGGGAGGTTTTTAGTTCATGAAGTTTAGGAAATGCATGGGCTTAAGTATTCTATAATCAATTTTAATGAATATGCTTTGTGGGATTTTCAATTTGTATTCCTATTGAATGAGAATTTTTGTCAATGTAAAAAAGGATCAAGAAGAGCAAGAGGAGAGGCACCTTCTAGCAAGTATTAAGCAAGGAATTCAAGGTGGGATACGTGTTTATAGCAGAGTTAATGAACCATGAATTTTTTTTCAAATCGATAAAATTAAATGATTTCAACCACTTTATAAATGTTGCATTTATTTCTTCTTAAATGGTTTGAGAAATTGGTACATGTTTGGTATTTGAAAAGTATCATGATTATGAAAATCATGTTTCTAAAATGTGCTTTTTCGGGAATACGTTTACAAGTCATTAAATTCATGCTTGTGTGGGTTAGTGGTGGTCCATTCTATTATGTCATGTGCATGTTGACTCTGTTAAAGGCCTTTCCTGCCTACCTGCTAGTGGCATGAAGCTCCTTCACGGACTCCCTCATGTTTATGGACTATCCAAAACTATTATGTGGGTTTGTGATAGATCATTATGTTATTATTGGAGATTCACAAGAACTCCTTCATGGACCTACCCAAAACCATTATGGTTCCTTATATGTTTATGGTTATTCACAAGTTTGATGAATACATGCTTATGTGATTATGAGTTTTTTAACAAGTTGAGAATTTGAGAAATATGTGTTTTATGGATTCAATGCAAATCTAATATGGAAATGAATATTTACAAGGATTTCACTTGTTACTCCATTATAAACCCATTACCCACGAGCTTTTATGCTCACCCCCATTCCGTCTCCATCTCCAAGTGATGAGCAAGAGATCAAGTGACCGAGAGTCAAGGCATCACTCCAACTTTGCATGTTTTTGGTATTTTGAGTCAGTTTTTGGAAAACACAAGGCTTTAACTGCATTTCAAATTTTACTTTTTCATGTATATTTTGTATTTTTGGATTATGATGTATTGTG
>JANSVA010000009.1:5950611-5962168 GCA_025504915.1 Erythroxylum reticulatum | reverse complement strand
GGAGAGATTATAGGAGTAATAATAAACATATCAATACAAGATCAATCCTAATTAATACAAAATCAATTCTAATAACTCTAGTCAACACCTTACACTAAAAAATGTCCTCCATGTTCCCAAACTATTTGCAAACCTTTTTTCCATTAAAAAATTAACCACAGATTCTAATTGCAGTATAACCGTTTTTCCTTCACATGGTGTCTTTCAGGAGCTAGGCACGAAGAAGATGATTGGACGTGCTAGTCAGAGAGATGGTCTCTATTTTTTGGACAAACCACACAGTAAACCAGAAGTTGGAGAATCCTTACCTACATCCTTTTTCTCAGAATCTGTCTTGTCAAACCAAGAGAAAATTTGGCTCCATCATTGTCATTTAGGTCACCTATCCTTTAGAATTCTGAAGTTGATGTTTCCTTCATTGTTTAGAGGTCTTACATCTAAAATTTTCCATTGTGATGATTGTGAACTTGCAAAGCACAATCGTGCTTCCTTTCCAATAAGCAACAATAAAACCTTTGTTCCTTTTTCTCTCATTCATTGTGATATTTGGGGACCCTCTACCATCCCAAATGTTTCGGGTGCTAGGTTGTTTGTTTCATTTATTGATGATTGTAACCGAGTCACATGGCTTTATCTTTTGAAAAACAAATATGATGTTAGTACTGTTTTTCCTAGTTTCCGCAACATGATCCATACTCAGTTTGATGTTAAAATTAAGAGATTTAGATCAGATAATGCCAAGGACTATTTAAACCAAACCCTTTCGTCATTTTTCCATAAAACAGGAATTATTCATGAGTCCTCATGCGTTACTACTCCACAACAAAACGGGGTAGCTGAGAGAAAGATTCATGCTCAACAAAAGTGACATCAACAAAAGTCACACTAGATGGGGAGCTAAGAGTTGAGTCACTTAAACCAACAGAAGAACCAAAAGAAACAAGTATTGAGGACCTACCAATTGCACTTAGGAAAGGACCAAGAACTTGCACAAAACACCCACTGTCTTCTTTCATGACTTATCAGAACCTATTCCAAAAACATAGAGCCTTCCTAACCAATCTCCATACAATTCCCACACCGAGAAATCTAATTGAGGCATTAGGAGACAAAAAATGGGAGGATGCTATGAAAGCTGAAATAGAGGCCCTTGAGAAGAACAAGACATGGGAGTTAGTGGAATTGCCAAGAGGGAAGAAAATAGTTGGGTGTAAGTGGGTTTTCACCGTAAAATACAAGGCTGATGGACCGGTGGAAAGATATAAGGCAAGATTTGTGACCAAAGGGTTCACTTAAACCTATGGCATCGATTATCTTGAGACATTTGCTCCTGTTGCTAAGGGAGACCATACCTTGTTCATTAGACATTCAAGTTTCGGTGGAGTCACAGCATTACTAGTTTATGTGGATGATTTTATTGTGACAGGAAATGATGCAGAAGGAATAAAAAATCTAAAGTTATTTTTCTTGAAGGAATTTGATATCAAGGAACTAGGAAAGTTAAAGTACTTCCTAGGCATTGAAGTAGCTAACTCAAAGCAAGGAATCTTCATCTCTCAACAAAAGTATGTATTGTACTTGTTGAAAGAAACAGGAAAATTGGGTTGTAAACCAGTGGATACACCGATTGAGTTCAATCATGGATTAGGTAATGCTCTAGAAGATTCAGCTGTAGATAAAATGTCATATCAGAAGCTTGTTGGAAAGTTGATATATTTGGCACACACAAGACCAGATATAGCATTTGCAGTGAGCACGGTTAGTCAATTTATGCACAATCCCAAAGAATCACATCTCAAGGCAGTAAACCGAATACTACAATACTTGAAAGGTAGCCCAGGAAGAGGATTTCTGTTTAAGCGACAAACAGTCATAGGTATGACATTAGAAGCTTATACCGATGTAGATTATGTAGGGTCTTTGGTTGATAGAAGATCTACATCTGGTTACTGTACTCTTCTAGGTGGTAACCTTGTCACATTGAGAAGTAAAAAATAGAATGTAGTGGCAAGATCAATTGCAGAATCTGAGTTTAGATCCATGGCATTGGGGATATGTGAATTACTTTGGCTGAAAATAGTTCTTGATGACTTGAGAATAAAATGGGAAGGACTTATGAGGTTGTATTGTGATAACAAATCAGCAATCAACATTGCACACAACCCAGTACAACATGATCGAACTAAGCATATTGAAGTTGATAGGCACTTCATCAAGGAAAAACTGGACAGTGGCTTAATATGCACTCCATTTGTGTTAACCAAAGATCAGTTGGCAGATATACTTACAAAAGGACTGACAAGCATAGTGTTTCAAGCTATTATTGTCAAGCCAGGAATGGAAGATATCCACTCACCATCTTGAGGGGGAGTGTCGGATTATGTAGCAGTATCTAGAAGATTGTATAGGATTATATAAATCCCTGATTTTTAGGGATTATGATAAGATACTGATTTCCAAATATCTTAGGAATCTGCTGTATATTTAGTGAAGATAATTGTATATATATACTAGGGCTGTAACCTACAGATGATTAAGAATGAAAGTATTCTTCTCTGCTATTATTCTACATAAATGAATAATATATGAGTGATAGGAGATCAAAATCTTGTTATTGCACATTTGTAGATGGAAAAGCGGTCACCTGGAGAACTAAAAAACAGAGTATGGTAGCAAAATATATTGTAGAAGCATAATATAGAGCTATGGCATAAGGTGTTTGTGAATTATTACGGCTACCAAAGGTTAAGGAAGAATTAAAATTGTTAGAAGGATATCATTAATACTTTCTCTTTGTGATAATAAGGTTGCCATTGGTACAGATCGTATTCCAGTTCAAATTATTGAACAAAACATGTAGAGATTGATTTGACTTTTTTTGAAAAAGAAGATAACCAATGGTCTTCTATATGTTCCATGTGTGAATTTAGAAAAATAACTTACTAGTGTATTCACCAAGGGACTTATCAACAAGTTATTTCATACTTTAGTTTGCAAATTTTGGTATGTGTGGCACCGACTTGAGGAGAAGTTTTGACCAAAATCTAGGAGTGATTGTAGGAGTCATTTGGTGAACGTTATTTATGAGTTATCATATGGGTGTGGTAGGACTAGGAGGAGAGAATGAATGTGAGTTTTTTTTGAATGCAAATATACTGATATAGGGAGTGCAGGAGGATCTCACAGACTACCACACCAGTAAAAAAAGATAATTCGAGTTGCCTGAACTTCAAGAATACCCTGAAAATCGAAAAATGTACACCCTAATGACAATTAATAGCGACCTATTTATAGATCGACTTCTAGAGAATCACTTGTGGATAATAACAATACTTATCCATAACCCACTACCACAAATATGGAACTACCCACTTCTTATTTTTCCTTCAACAGCTGCCTAGTATATGCCTAATCTGCCTTTGACTTTGTCTTCTTGCGAAACTATGTCTTTAGTGATCTATCAGGGTTAGCACAAAGTATACATGTATAAATATGGAGCTTGTAACCTGTGTATATGCAAGAGAATAAAAATAGCTTTTTCTTTGATATTTCTTTTCTGCCTACACTGGAGTTATATTTCATTTACCAACTGGACACTATTTTGTTTATGAATTAGTTAACTTCTCATTATATGGCTGGATCTAACATTTTACATTTGGTGCAGATTTGGGCATGTCTATATCAGTCTTCAAACACGTTTGACGAAAACTATGGTCAACGCATTTTTGGATCCAAAACGATCATTAACTCAGCACTATGGAGCAATTCAAGGGTTAACAGCTCTAGGACCAAATGTGGTACTTTCTTTTGTCATGGTTCCAACAATTATTCATTTATAAATGTTCTAATTCCTCTCTGCAATTTTACTTGACATCTTTTTAGTGTTTGATGTATGAAAATCTTTTGTATTGGAAAAGAAGTTGGGAGAAGCCAAATATTTCTTTGGCATCTATTATCATTGTGATGATGACATGATTACTGTTACTCTTAGTAGAGTATGAAAGTTTATTTTCCTATTCATTGATAGATAATTAACTTGGATAATCTTTTGAGGTTTTCTTGGAGGAAGTTTAGAAGTTATGTAACCTATGTTCTTTCAGTTTTCAAAAACATTACTGGAGGGACTATAAGTTGATTTTCATGACATGTTTGCTATTTCGTACTGTAGTCGATGGCCATTTGACATTCGAGGTGTTTTAGTATTGTACTCGTGTTAACCTATTCAGTTTCAACTGACATTATTATTTCTATGGGGCAGTTCTTAGGAGTATTATGCTATCCGAATTACTATACCAATTCAAAATTAAAAAAAGGAGATAGCAATACTAAAATACATAAAAAAGAGGATTAAATTATGGTTTTTATTTTCATCTAATTTCAAACAATCCTAGAGTTTTATAAACTTGATGTTTGAATCTGTCAATACTCTTATAAGGTTAGCCTTGAACATTGTAGTTTTAAGGATATCACTACTGTTAAATTGAGGAGGTGTAAAGGGTATTCTCTCTTTGATTTTGCTATCAAATAGCAAATCTGTGGTTACCCTAATGCTACATAATCTAGGACGTTGTTTGGGCTTACTCTTGGCTATTGTAGTTAACCATTTGAATAGTAATTTTGCAAAAAAAGTTGTTCTGCTTTATTATAGTGCACTTTCTCGTTAATTCTGAGTACCAATTAAATGATTATTTCTTGAGGAACCATTATAGATAAATTTTGGTGAATTTCTATGAAAAGATTTCTTGCTTCAAGAAAGTTGACAACAGTTCTGAAAAGTAGTTTTGTTGCGAACTTATTTATCAAAATCCAAGCTTCATTTCCAGAATAATTAAATAGTTATTGCATATTGTGTTTATTTCTCTCAATCTTTCTAATTATGATTATTGTGTTTTTGTACTTGTAATGATTGTACATTTCTTTGATCCTTTGGTAATTAATTCTTGTACTTGATAATCAGGTTCGTCTTCTTATATTGCCAAATCTTGCACCATATCTGCAACTTCTTGAACCAGAGATGCTTCTTGAAAAACAAAAAAACAAGATGAAAAGATTTGAAGCTTGGCGTGTCTATGATGCTTTATTGGTAAGTTGATGCTCTAAGCTAGAAATTTGGTGCTTGTATCTGTTGTGAGAATAAAATTGATAGAACAAAAAAACAAATTCCTTTACCAAATCAGATAAGAGAAGGGGATGAGAACACCCTCAGGTAAAATAAGAATAGTGTTGATTGCAAAACAAATTACTAGTTTTACGCTCAAAACCGCAAGTATACGGGTTCTAACTTGTAGTAACAAGTAGATATCGATCTCACAAGGATTGTGTTTAGGAACCACTTAATTCAGGTTGCTCTTTGTTTAAGAAATCAATTCAAACAAATTTAAATAGATAAGTAAAACAAAGACAAACTAAGGGTAAAAAAAAAACAATGCAACCAAAGCCAAAATTGTAAACTAAAACTTGGAGAAAATCAAGATTAAAAATTAAGACTTTTCATTATCCTTATTTGCTCCCCTCGAGTTAATTAATTCAATTTATGCTTGGCCCACGATTTCTTAAAATTTTAGCTACCTTTTCTCAAGTTGCAACTAAATGTCATTAGTTAATTAAATTAGGATTAACTTTGGGATCTCTCAATATGCAAAGCCTTTTCCTAAACATTTAACTAGATATGAAGCTATCCTATAGGTAGTATATCAATCTATTGAAATCTTTTCCTAATAAATCAATAACTTATTATCTGTAGGTCTATTAAACGTCAACTCTCGTTGTACATTATCACAGATTACCAAACTCACTTTCTCAATTTATTGCAAGGTTTAATCTCAATAAATAATACAAACATTTATATTATTAAATCAACAACTGAAGGTTCACAAATAGTTTAAACAACAAATCCTAAAAATTATTTTAGCCACTCTTAATGTCATTAACATCTCTAACAACCAAACAATCCATAACAAAGATGCTAGAAGAGAAAAAGCGAAATAAGAACTAGATGAAGCAAACTCATCCCGTTCTTTGCTCAAATCTGGAAAATCTGGAGGACAGGTAATCTTTGCCCAATTTGGAATGGAAGTCTTGATTCTCTACCTCTTTCTAGGCTCTCAATTTGTCTTGTTTTTCTGACACCCTTCCAGCCGTAGGGATTTGTGCTCTTATATATCACAAGACAAGTCATAACACCTTAAAAAATAAGGGAAACTTGCGTGTCTTTTCGGGCTAAGCATCCCACGATCGTGGAAATTGGAGAAGGTAGCAAGCACTTCAAGAAAGGTTTGAACTTTGAAGTTAGATGACACCTTATGGACTTATAAGATAGCTTTCAAAACACCCATAGGTACCATACCATGGTTTTTACCTAACAAGGTATATTTCAAGTGAGAAGGTAAGAGTTTAAGCTCTAAAGTGAGGGGCTTAACAATGAAAGGTGGTGTGGGTGTATCTGTTTTCTCTAACTTCTCTAGCTCAACTTTCTCACATAATTTCTCTTCTCTCACTCTCTCATCCTTGTGCACTTCAATACTTCATTAACTTCCTCTTCAACCTACTTCACCCACTCATCTACAGCATTAATTTTCGTACATATAGTACCATCCATCGATTTCTTAAAAGATTTAGATATGTTAAATTCAACCTACTCATCACCAATTCTCAAAACAAGTTTTCCTTTATGCACATAAACTAATGCCCTACCAGTATGCATAAAGGCTTTATCCAAAATCAATGGACAGTTTCTATTAGCCTCAAAATCGAACACAACAAAATTAACAGGAATGATAAATTTATCTACTTTTATCAACACATCTTTTACAACTCTAAATGGTCTCTTGATGGATTGATTCGCAAGTTGAATTAGCATGGATGTTGGTTTGACCTCTCCTAGTCTCAATTTCCTGAAAATAGACAAAGACATCAAGTTAATACTAGCACTTAAATCACATAAGCATTTAAAAAATTCAAAGTCACCAACAACATAGAATAGTAAAACTCCCTGGATCTTGTAATTTTGAAGGCATCGTGCTTGAGATAATCGAACTACAATTATCCGTCAAGATTACTGTCTGATTGTCCCCCCAAGTATGTTTATGTGTCAGTATGTCCTTGAGAAATTTCGCATACTTGGGCATGCACTTCAAGGCTTCTACCAATGATAAAGTTAATCTGAAGCTTCTTCAGTTTTTCTAAAAACCTGGAAAACTGAATGTCCACCTGATGTTGTCTCACCTTTTGTGGATATGGAAATTTAGGCTTGTAGGGTGGTGGTGGTATATAAGGTCTCTCTTCTTCTATCTCTTTGCCTTTCCCCTTTTCTTGACTATCCTTTTGCACACTTGGTTCCTCTACCTGCTTGCCACTTCAAAGTGTAATAGCCTTGAGTTGTTCCCTTGGGTTGGCCTCAGTATTGCTTGGTAAGCTACCTGCACTTCTAGAAGATAAAGCATTAGTAAATTGACCTACTTATACCTCTAAGTTGTGGATGGATGAGACATAGTTCTTCACAATCTGATCAAATTTTGCCTCCATCCTCTTTTGACTTTTCTCTTAGCTCGAAAACATCTTTTTTTGGTTCTCTTTCTGATTTGTCAGTTTGGACCCCAAGACATCCATTAACTTGTCCATTTTATTCTCCAAAGATCCAAGTTGGTCTTGCTGAAATCCAGGAGGTCCTTGCAGTCTTGCTTGGCTGCCTGCATTGTTAGTACTTCAAGAAAAATTTGAATGATTTTTTCACCCCAGATTATAAGTATTAGAGTATGGATTGTTACCTCGTTGTGGTTGACCCAAGTAATTTACCTGTTCTATGCTATGAGCTCCCAACAAGAACCATTCTATGAGCTCCCAACAAGAAGCATTCTGCTGTGCAATGGTTGTCTTGCCCACATAACTCATACTGTAATTACATAGCTTTGGTTGTAGATGAAGATGCTTCTTGCATGTTGCTCAATTGCTTGGTGAGGGATGTGATCTGTGCATAGAAAGCTGTAATGGAGTCAATTGGGATCATACGTTTTTGCCCCTTTTGCCCCTGCCAATTCCTCTCACTTGACCACATACAATTGTTACTCGCCAACTCTTTCAAAAGATCATGAGCTGCATTGATATTTTTTTTCTCATAAAAAAATCTCCAGCAGCTGCATCAATGGTTCCTCTTGTGCTTTGATTTACACCATTTTAGAATGTTTACAAAAGGAACTCCCTCGAAAGGTTGTGGTGAGGGCAGCTTCTCTATAATTTTTTAAACCTCTCCCAAGTTTCATATAAATACTTCTTATCACTTTGTTGAAAATTTGTGATTTCCTTTATGATTCTTATTGTCTTAGTCAAGGGGAAGTATTTAGCGAGAAATGCTTGGGCTAGCTGTTCCCAAGCAATGATCTACCCTGAACTGAGTGAGTTGTATCATGTCTTTGCCTGATCTCTCAAAGTGAAAGAAAATAATCGCAACCTCACAACATCATTAGATATCCCACTAAACCTAAAGGTGTCGCATATCTCCAAAAAATTAGCAAGATGGGCATTGGGATCTTCATTACACAACCTATAAAATTGTACACTACTTTGAAGAATGTTGAGGAGTGCCGGCTTGATCTTGAAATTATTAACTTGAATCGCTGGCCTTGCAACTCTTTAAGGATTGAATCTTGGCCTCATAAAATCTATCAATGTCCTCTTAGTCCCTCCTTGTTCTCCTTCTTCTGCCATATTTCTTTGTATATGGTCTTGGCGATTAGCTCTTCTCAACTCTCGTTCGTGCCTTGTGATCTCTGATAACTCTTCATCACTAAATTCAGTAGACCTTTGCGTGTTCCTTGTGTTCATGCACCTGCAAATATACAAGGAAAAGTATAAAAAACCCTTAAATCAAAGTAACCAAAACTAAACAAGATGTTAAACAAACAATTCCCGACAACGATGCCAAAAACTTCTTGATTGTAAAACAAACTACTAATTTTACGCTCAAAACTGCAAGTATCGGGTCGTAACTTGTAGTAAAAAGCGGATATGGATCTTACAAGGATTGTGCTTAGGCTCCAATTAATTCAGGTTATTCTTTGTTTAATAAACCGATTCAAACAAATTTAAATAGATAAATAAAACAAAGACAATCTAAGGGTAAAAGGAAACAATGCAACCAAAACTAAAATCGTAAACTAAAACTTGGAGGAAATCAAGATTAAAAATTAAGACTTATCATTGTCCCTATTTGCTCCCCTCTAGTTAATTGCTTCAATTTATGCTTGGCTTAAGATTTTCTAAAATGTTAGCTACTCTCTCTGAAGGTACAACTAAATGCCACTAGTTAATTAAATTAGGATTAACTTTGAGATCTCTCAATATGCAAAGTCTTTTCTAAACATTCAACTAGATATGAAGCTATCATATAGGTAGTATATCAATTTATTGAAATCTCTTCCTTATAAATCAATAACTTGTTATCTATAGGTTTATTAAATGTCAACCCTCGTACGTTTAACATAGATTACCGAACTCACTTTCTTGATTTGTTGCAAGGTTTAAGCTCAATAAATAACACAAACATTTATATTATTAAATCAACAACTGAAGATTCACAAATAGTTCAAATAACAAGCCATAAAAAATATTTTAGCCACTCATAATGTCATTAACATCCCCAACAACCAAACAATCCATAATAAAGATGTTAGAAGAGGAAAAACAAAATAGGATCTAGATGAAGCAACCTCCTCTTGTTCTTTGCTCAAATCTGGAAAATCTGGAGGACAGGCTGTTTTTGCCTAATTTGGAATGGAAGTCTTGATTCTCTACCTCTCTTTAGGCTCTTAATCTGTCTTTTTTTTTGACACCCTTCTGGCCCTAGGGATTTGGGCCCTTATATGTCACAAGACAAGTCATAAAACACTAAAAAAATAAGTGAAACCTGCATGTCTATTCGGGCTAAGCATCCTATGATCTTGGGAATTATCTTTGTGCTTTCCACGATCGTGGTTTAATGTGGCAGAAACATTCTGAAGAGATTTCCCACGGTAGTGGGAAACAAGCCCATTCCCACAATCGTGGGTTCTTGTTCTACAGCTCCTCCACTTCTCTTCTTTCTTGGCTCCTAACTCAATCATAAATGTGGCTGCACTCCATTCCTATACCAAAATGATCAATTCTTACCCTAAACTAATATCAAAAATAAAAGAACAACCATAAAGATCAAAGTAAACAAAAACACACAAAATAGGTCTTAAAATACGATAATAATAACCTATTATGCAAGAAATATACGCCAAATACTTAGAATAACACACACTAATGTACAACTATCAAACAACCACTACATTAATGGGTTGCCTAGGACTTGAACCCTTAGAGAAAATCACAAACAAATTCATTCATTCCGTGCTTGCCCATTGAAAAACTACGCGGCTAAAATAACAAATATTCAGCAGAGCATTCTTCTATTGATCTAGATCCAGAAGTTGCATACATGTTATATGCTGCGCGTAAACCCTAACAATACAAGCATAAAAATGTTAACTATTTAAACTGCTTGTCTCCTTTCTTTAGTCTACTTCTTTATCTGTGGCAATGCCTCCCTTCTTAGAAACGTTGTGCATAAGTTTTATATTGGGGAATCATCATTGCAGGTCATACAAATACTCCCATGTTGCATTCTTAGGCTGTGAGTGCGATCATTCAATCAGAAGTTGATTGGCTGTTTGATTGTGACCTTTCACCATTCTCCTTCCCATATGGCCAATAGTTAATCAATCATAAAATCCAATTTGAGCTAATTGAGCAGAAGAAATTGAAGTATCACTTGAAATATGTTTCTTGAGCTGAGAATGTGAAAGTATGATGAATCAACATTTCTGGTTGCGACTTGTAAGTTGTCTTCCATCTCTATCCAGAATTTGATAGGGTCTATTAAGTAGAGGTGATAACTTGTGACTCACCCTTCTTCCTGTTGAATTATATTTTTAGGGTTGAAGCTTCTCATATACGTAGTCTCCAGTAGCAAAAGATCTCTTTGTTTTCGTTTTGTTCGCCTGTTGTTTCATCTTGTGTTGTGCTCTCCTAAGATGGAAGTTGGCCACTTGAAGAGTTGTCTCTTTGTCAAAGAGAACTTGATCGACTCTTTAACACTGTTGAATCACTTGCAAAGTTGGAAATATAGAAAGGAGGAGGATAAACGTAGAGAATTTTAAAAGGTGTGGTGTTGATAGAGATAGGTGCTATCAATGGCAGAAATTATGGACCTTAATTGCATATATTGTGGCGGATGATAATTGCAAAGTTTTAGACCTCTACTATGTAGGGGTAAGGCTGCGTACTATTTAGACCTTCCCAGACCTTGCTTTATTGCAAGATTTCCAACTAAGTGTGATGATGATGATAATTGCAAAGTTTATGGCATATGAGCTTCATTCTACTATAATTAGTGTATTAGTTGTTTTTATCTATATATTCTTACCTATAATAGGATACCAGTGATTAGTGTGAATATATTATGTGAAATACTAGCAGAGAAGAAATAATCTCATTCTCATATGTTGTAGGTTACAGCAATAGTCAGTATATATACAAT
>JANSVA010000009.1:5890753-5904206 GCA_025504915.1 Erythroxylum reticulatum | reverse complement strand
AGTCAATCTCCACAAGGTCCGATGCTCTACCAAAATTCACACCAAGTCTGATCCCACTCGCCCATGTTTGTCTTAGTGAAAGCTATCCGCACATAAGTCCATCAATGCACGTTCATGGATAAGTCCATCTTCCATGATCAAGCTTTCTCATAGTGCAGTCTCGTCACTCTATGACTAAGTCACAAGTCACAATCCGAGTTAGTATAAAAACCTCGCCCATTTACCTACCTTCGTCCTACCTCGCCGAAGTTAAGTGTCCGTGCGCTTCATCGTGCTTGCATGCCTTCGCGCATCCTCGCGAGTCTCATATACCTTTGCGCCTTCTCGCGTACTCTCGGGTCTCGCATGACTTAGTTTCCCAACTCCGCGCAACCTCGCATCTGAATCTCCTATCTCGTCGAAGATTTCCCCCAATGCGTACCTACGAGTATCGAATCTCGCCTATTCTCAAGATCTTCGTCGATACTTCCCGCATCTCTCGCCTACTCCGCAAATTTCTTGAGTTTTGCTCGCTAACTCGCAAGTCTTTGCTTTGTTCTTCGCCAACACGCCTTCCTCTTACGTGCCAAACATTAGCCAAAGTTTGCCAACACTCGCACAATCCGACAGACTGAACTTAGGGTTTTATCAGTAACAATCTTGATCTTGAGCCTCTTCGTCTAGCGTGCTGTGAAACTTCACAAATTTCTCTTCATTTGCTACAAGAGCACAGATAGATTCTCATTTGGTAGACATTTACAATAAAGTGGGCCTTGCACTCTTGTACGTTTATTTCTTTTGTTCTGATGCAAGGAGAGGTCTCCAGGGAATTACCAATCACCTTGTCTCTTCGTTTCGCTCGATCCAACCATGGATGCTCTTTTCGACTCCATTAACATCTCAGACCTTCTCTCCACTAGCGACATCTCCGACCCAACCTCCCCGCTCTCGGCCCCCGATCTCCGCCTCCTTATCACCCTTCTTGAGTCCCACTCCCTCCATATCAAATCCAAGGTCCGAAACTACCTCCTCTCTCACCGCTCTGATTTCTCCTCCCTTTTCTCTCTCTGCAACGACGCCGTTTCTCAGGCCGACCGGATTGACCGCACCCTTTCAGATCTTCTTCTCTCCGTTTCCGACGCTCCCATCGATGTTGAGATTAGGGAGATCGCGTCTGAGATGAGTGGGAAAATGAGGGAGGCGAGAGTAAAGAGGGAATCGCTCGGATTGTTGGGGCAAATTGTGGGAATTATCCACAGGCTTCGAGGAGTGCGAGATGCGGTTAAGAATGGGCGTCTGAGAATTGCCGCTGAAGAAGTTAGGGATTTGAAGAAGGCGTTGAGGATTGATGACGATGAGGAGGATGCAAGAGAGCCCGTAGTCTTTGGTATGCTGAGGAAGGAATGGCTCGACTGCTTTGAGGAGGTGGCTTTCTCTCTTTCTCTTCAACTTACTTTGCTGACTAGTTATCATAAGGCACTGCTTGGTTGCTGATAAATTTTGAGGGTAAACGGAAGAGAATATTTTCCAAATTGGCAATTAAAATTAAATTAGCCATTCAGTAGTATCGAGTGCATGAATGAATCAATTACTTAGCAGTTTGCTATAGTTTTTATAATTTTGTTGTATTCTGATTGAAAAATATTGGTGATTTTCATTTTAGAGGAATTGGATTTGGGTTTGTAGATTCAAGAGGTGCTTGTGAGGTTCATGGAAAATGCTGTGCGATTTGATCCTGATTCTGGTACAGTTGAAGTCAAGTATCAGTTGAGTGTCGACCAAATTTCTGGGGTTGACCTTCGCACAATATTGGAAGCCATGGAAGTGAGTACATTTTTTTAGTAAGATTATCTTCTTTCTATATGTGTATTCATGAAATAATCCTCCAGTGTTTTGTATCTGTTGACAGACTTTTGCTATCATGAGAAAAGCAGTTCAAAACACAAGAACCTACTTTTGTTACCCAGAAAACTGTTTCAAAATGTTCCTTGAGTATCTTATCTTCGTCTCAGTACTGGAATTTAAATCAACTAAGTTTTCAATGGAGTATAAATCTTCAAGATGCAAAATTTTAACACATCTGTAGTGTTTATTTCACTAGGTGGTTGGAATTTTAGATTATGGATTTGCTAAAGTGGCTGATCAAATGATCAAGTTTGCCTTTGCTCCTGCTGTAAATTGTGGATCACTTATATCATTTGTAGAAGATGTGGAAAACGTATCAGAAGAATTGACAATGGCGGTACTGAACATAATACCATCACATGATCATAAGGTAAAGAGTGCTTCTTCTACCACCAAAGATTTTTGTTTTGATTTTTTTATTGCTAAGATTTTACTGTTTGGCATCCCACATGAACTGGGCGTTAAATTCATATATCAGATAATCAAATTCCCATATCAGATAGGAATGAGGAAAAATGATAGTATATATGCCTGCGGAAATGACTACTAATAAGCTTCTACAGTTATTTTTGGGCATGGGCTTTTGTAATATCTTAAATGTATCGTTGTTAGGTCAGTTTGAAATGGACCGTTACAGATTATATCAGAACTGACCTCTACGAGTACCATGTTGGTATGGGGATAAATTAAGTCAAAGTGGTGGGCTTATGATACTTGCAGATGACAAGTACGACGAATGGTGCGATAACAAGGAGCATGAGTGGTGCAATAACAAGGATCATGACTAAGGAGTGGCTCCTAGCATACTTTTAGTAAAAGGAGGAAAGATGGAAGATTTTGGATGTGGATTTGGATTGTAGATTTGGACCATAATGAGGACATAAAGAATTTATAGGGAGAATATGATATCTTACATGATAAGCTCTTCACCTCAGATTGGATGAAGCACAAATCACGAATCTAGAATCTAAGGAATGTTCAATATTACGCAAGAATGAAAAAAACAACTCAGAAGGTATTTCCGCCACACTCACAGAATTTAGGAAAGGATTGGGGGTGATAAGGAATGGGTTTGATCTTCACAAGCACTTGCTTGAATGAAAACCAAGTCTTTAAAGAACACCAACGAAGAATTTCTCTAAAGTAATGCAAAAGAACACTCAATTTGTTTTCTGAATATTGAATGAATGAAGTTTGCCTACAATACGCGAAATAAAGAGTATTTATACTAACCCTAATGACTTGGATGACTTTCATAAGGGTAGGAATTGGGTCTTGGTCCATTCTAGTTTAAAAGAAAAAACTTCCTGACAAATAAGCTTAAGACAAGCTGATTAGGCTCAAAAAAACCCAAAAACCTAACTAGGCTTATTTAAGGCTAGAGTCCACTTAATTAAGTTCTAAATAGCATAACTAAAAGTTCCAAAGAAATAAAATAAGATGCCCAAGCAATTGGCCCAAAGATGCTCAAAGCCTGATTGTAACAAATGAGATGTTTCCAGTTGTGCATCAGGTCCAGGCTTCTTCTACAAGTCCAACACATTGCTTCAAGCCTTGAATCATCATTATTAACCCTAGTGACATGTTCCCAAGTGTTTTAGCTTCTTCTCTTGCATATAGATCCACCATTAGATTGTTCAGAGCCTCTTTAGCATGCTTAGCCCGCAGCCTTGTCATTGGACCTCCAAGATTTTTCCAATGGATCTTTTTCCCTAATATCACTTTGTTAAGCTTGTTTAAGTGTTTCTCCTTGCTGCCCAAGCTCTCCAACATGTCCATGTCCTAATCCTTCTGTCTTGCCTGAAGCCACTTGTGATGCTTGATCTCTTTCATTACATGGGTGGATTGGGAAGAGATAGGATAGTTTATAAGTCTATAGAATATGACTATTAATCAACTCATAGCTAATTATTTTCAAGCATGTGATTTTTAAAGTTCAAAATAGGGTTGTTGTTGAGCCCATTTGAACATATATTGTTACACACTGGCTTGTGTATAAAGTAAAACCAAAGGGTAAGGCATATAATTTGAAAAGCTGCACAGGCCTAGAGATTTGACATTGTTTTGTCTCTGAAATGTCATTTCTTTTGCAATTGAAGTGATCTTTGTATAAACAGATTTGTGGTATAGGCGGGCAAAGATTTATTGACCTTTGCAGAAGATAATGTGATAAATGCCTTCTTCTTCCATCATGCAGCAGTAATGCATGTAATCGTGCTAATTGTGACCCAGAGTTGGTGATATCCTAGGAATGTCTTGTGTTGCACCCAAAGTTGTACTTGAGAGAGAGAAACTGGAAGAAAAAGTGAAAATAATGTCTTTAGTGTCTGATAACTGCGTTTTCTTTTAGGTGCAATGCTTCGACTGTATTTTTGACATTCTCTAATGTTTGTTTAGATGGAAAAAATGGATGCTGTCACCATGTACTCGGGGATTCTTGAGGTTATTAAGTTTATTTACAGAGGTATATGCTTCCAAAATGGTACTTGGGTTCGATGTTTTGGACGACTGACATGGCCAAGGTTATCCGAGCTTATTATTACTAACTTTCTCTCAAAGGTCTGCTTTCTTGACTTTTTAAACTTGAGCTACAAATCTTTACAACTTTTTATTAAACAGGAAGTTATACTAATTAATTTCACTAAATATATGCATCTAGTTAGCTTCAGTTGAAGCTTGAATTAATTGTTGAGCTGCTTATCATCGTCCTCAATTATTGACAATATTAGAATGGTAATATACAACTGCATAGTACTGCCAAGCAAGTAAAAGAATGCCTCTGATCTGATGGAGTTATAGACATTATTCTCATTTTTTTGTGTTTCATAAGATGATGAATATTTGCTTTTAAAAAAAATTTATTAACCTTAAAAAAAAAAAGATGATGGATATTTTTGCTGGGTTTATCCTAACAAATCATCAATGTATGTTTAGATGTCCTGAGCTAACTTCTTGATATGTAAGCTTGTAAGAATTACAGATCTATTTGTATATGTCAAGTAAGGGCTGTATCCATACATGGGAACTAATCTAGGAAGTTCATTGGTTTGAACATTTCATTTTGTTGTCTTGCTGAATAATGAAACAGGTTCTTCAATTTTCTAGACTAATATTGATTTCTATAATGCATTTATTCATTTAAAATTTTTTTTCTGCTACATATTTTGATTCAAATGTTCTTTCTGTGCATGCTTTCCTTCTTTGTTTTGCTTTAGGCTGTACCTGAAGATGCCATGAAACTAGCTGACTTTCAAAAGATTATCAAGCATACATCTGAATTTGAAAATTCTATAAAGGAGATGATGTTCATCTCATCAGCTGATAACATGGACCTGAAGTTGAGCAATTTTACTGAAAATGTTGAGGTTCACTTTGCTTCAAGGAAGAAGACAGAAATCCTGGCAAAAGCTAGAAATTTGCTTTTACATTGTGATTTTTCCATTCCTCAGGTGTGATCCAATGACTGAAATTGTTTATGTGATTATCTAAGAAGTTATTTCCTGAGTAATGATATGTTTTTACAGGAGGATATGAGAAAAGATCCCGTGCCACTAAAAGACAGAAATTCTGTTAATTCCTCCAAGTCTGTTGTTAACTTGCTTTTTCTGTCTGAGAGGTGTGTCGTATCTGAAACAGCTTCACAATTGATGGAGTTGATTCATCAGACACTAAAGGTTGTTGACCAGTAACATGGAAAAGTCGAATTTGTCTCTTTGAAATTCGTTGAATTTTGGCTAGTTTAGTGAACCTCTAAATTGATTAGAAGGGCATGATCATTCATAAGCTTTTGTTTTCCTTGCCTGGCATGCACTACTATTTTGTATAGCCTGTGTGTTTATTACAGTTTTACCCTCAAAAGAAGTCTTCAGCAAATGTCCATAATCCCACTGGGTTTCTGATTTCAATTTTTGGGTTAATAGAAATATTAAAATAATTGTTCCTTGGGAGTTGAAGCTATAGGTGTTGTTCAAGGACTTGGCTTGGAGGAATCCATGGTTTTCCTTTTTATTAAGATTTATTATTTACCTATATCATTGTCCATGCTTCCTCATTGAGCTAACATAAGTTTCTTCATGTAAGATATAGATGGGTCTTGTGCCAAACATAGTTTCCATATGGCTAACATTCATCAACCCGTATCTCTCTTCAATCAGTTATGAAATGTCCTCCCTTAGCTTTCTTTTGTTACACCACCTCCTCTTCTGTCACCTTCTGTCTTCCACTTATTGTATTTAATAGGGCATCAAAGAATCCTGTCACTGCATTATTGAATTGTTAATAATAGGTAGGAAACAGGGCCAACTTAATTGCATGATGTCACCCAACTCATAGCTTCTTGACCAATGATCTGTAAATCTGGTGCAGGTTGTTTGCCTTTCATCTCCAAGAGTTGCACTGCAGTTCTATCATGCTGCTAGGGATGTTATACTTCTTTATGAGGCAGTTATTCCTGTGAAGGTAAGTATCTGAGAAGAAAACATGGAAGATTGTCAGTTGCTTGTAGCTCTATGGTTCAGTTATCCAATGCAGAAACTATAGCATGCATAATATCAACATTCTGTGAAGACATAGAGGTTGGCCACAGGGATTTTAGGATGTCTCTTCAGAGCTATCATAATAAGTTCTTGTTTTATCTTTTTATTGAGGTTCACATGTATTATTTTTTGACTTTGATTTTGCCAATATTCTACAAATTTCAGTAAGGATTGTGGCTTTTGCATGCTCCTATTTGTGATGCTAATATTTAAATTTGATTTGTGAAGTTAGAAAGGCTGCTTAATGGCATCAACCAGGTTGCTGTTCTCATGCACAATGACTGTCTCTATTTATCTAAAGAGATATTTGGACTGGCCTTTCAGGTATGCATAGATTATCAAATACTTTATGATCATTAAAAAAATTGCTTAATCTTCTTTATATCTACGTAGTAATTGAGCAGGCATTATTGAGTACTATGTGGTTTCCTCTGTTCTTAGGATGACAGAATTGTGATTTGTTCTAGCAATGACATTTGTATACTTGCAAATTCCACATTGTTATTACCCAGACAACAAAATGAAAAAATTCAAACTCTGCCTTCTTGAGAGATACAAAATCCCAAATTTTGATGGTGTGAAATCTAACCCTATTTTGTCTTTGAATCATGTCGTAGTACCGCCCATACTTTCCATCCCCAATAAAAGAAAATGCTGTTTTTGTTGATATGGCTCCGCGGTTTCACTTAATGGCGGAGGAGATTCTGCAAAGACAGATTGAAATTGTGATCTTAAATTTGAAAGAGGTACTAGAATTGAAAGACATTCCTTATATGGTCCCTTACTACTTGTTAGGAAATGTTGGGACTTATTGGTTTATAACAAATCTCTGTTTTGTTAGGCAATTGATGGTGCTGATGGTTTTCAGAACACTCATCAAATGCAACAATATGAGTCTGCTAAGTTTAGCATAGATCAGGTGGAATTTTCAGTCTTGTCTTTGTCATTTCAGTTGTTGCTGTCTTTTTTAGAGCTAAGTGGAACTGAATTTTTGTTGATCAGGTTATTTTCAGTCTCGAGAAAGTACGCATCATTTGGGAGCCTCTCTTACTCCCTTCAACTTACAAGAAAAGCATGTGTACAGTTCTAGAGTCAGTTTTTTCCAGAATCTTGCAAGACATACTCCTCCTAGATGATATGGCAGCTGATGAAACTTTACAGGTAATGTCAACTCGACAAAGTTATATTTTTTATTCTTCAAATGTTAAATTTTTTTGGGATTTATTAACCTCACTTTGTGAATTCCCAGCTGCAAAGACTGATCAATTTGATGCTGGAAAGCCTATCTCCTCTGATGGAGTCCCTGATTGCTGACATCCATGGGCAAAACTCAGACGAATATTTGAGACACCCTGAAAATGACCTAATACCATCTTTATCTAAAATCCGCAAGCTTGCAGGTAGTTTTTTGTCTGTTGCTTAAGTTTCTCAATTGTTAACCTATTTGTTAATGCAATTACCCCAGTTATTCATTTTCCGCAATGATTTCAGAATTACTGGACATGCCTCTAAAATCAATCACGACAGCTTGGGAGAGTGGGGAACTTCATAGATTTGGTTTTACCATTTCGGAGGTAAATTAATATCTGAGCTTACCTGGGACTTAAATATGAATAGAATTTGTCAAAAGTAGAAGATTCTTTTGTTGGGCAATACTAGTGACAACGGGAAGCTCTAGGCTAGAATACTAGCCTGGTTGGGTCTGAATACCCAAGCCAAATTCCGATCAAAATTATTTTAGTCTATTGACTTCATGTTGGGTCAGTCCAATTTTCCTTAATTGGTCGGAGCAGAAAAAATTGTCATGTCCGATTCCAGTCAAATCGGAATTGACCCTTTTGGTGTTTGTCATGCCCTAGTGGGCAATCCTACTTATGAATCTATGTTTAGGTTTGTAAATTGCAACACCTGTGTTAAATACCAAACTTTCTGTTCCCTTTCATCGTTTTCAAGGGAGGTGGACGCGGGGAATCAGGGGAAGGAGGTTCAATTCGCATTTTCTGCACATGTCAGGGATAAGGCAGATCTATTGAGAAAACTTATTTAGCTGAAAATGGAACTTGCAAGCCTCATATTTGACCAAATTCGCAGTTTCTTTTTGTCTTCATATTTTGGGTACTAGCAAACTGTATTTCTTTTCTTTTTTTTTTGTGCCACAGAAGCTGGTGGCATCCAAATCAAATCCTCCTAAATCTTCTTTCTTAAATGTATCAGATAGTTTTTTTTTCCCCAAAAAATAGTTTTCTTTTCAAAAAAATGCATCAAATAGTTTTGATGTGATTCTACCCTTTTACAATAAGCTAAGAAGCTCTTTCTAGTTTTTATGTGATTCTACCCTTCTACAATGAGCTAAGAAGCTCTTTCTAGTTTTTACGTGATTCTACCCTTCTACAATGAGCTAAGAAGCTCTTCATTTCTGCAGGTGGAAGAATTTATTAAAGCTATATTTGCAGATTCACCCCTACGAAAAGAATGCTTATGGAGGATAGCAAATGTAAGCTTGTAGAAACGGCTTAACAATTTATATCTATTGGAAGTCTGAAAGTTTCAGCATATTGAGATTCTTGCATCAACTAAGCGATGGGAAATTTTTTATGACGAAGTGCTTGGAGAAATTTGGTTTCCTGTCTGGGCGGCTGTAGGCAATTTAAGTTAATCTCGTTTCGCTCCAATTTAGTTAACAGATATAGATTGTAGTTTGATCCTGTAAAGTTGAGCAGCGTATAGATTAAGAGTGAAGGTGTCTTTGTGTTATTTCTTTTCTCAACTGTCAATTATTCTTTGATTGATAGGATGCAACAGGAAGATCGTTGAATCGAAAGGTAGATAAAATAAGTCTTATTTTTAGCTTTGATGGTGATGCGGCTTTGCTGATTTGATGACGTCCATCTTATCTGTGAAACATATATTTTGGACTGAGAATTATAGAGCTGCCTGTACGTTGGTCCTCTATTATTAGAAAAGTTTTGAATTAGGTTTAATAGAAACAAAAGCTCAATTACAGAAACTTAACGATTGAAGTTACTGTAAACTGATGAACAAGCTCTTCACACCATTCGTTTGTGGCCGCTGAAAAACATGAAAGCCCCTTATCTGGAATTCTAGGTTCACCACGGTCTCTTTATCCTTTATCAGTTACGATAAATTATTTAGCATATTCTAAAAATCAGACTCTGTATTATAAGACTTTTAAACTTGGCATTCTAGCAGGATTTTTATTGGGCAGTGGTGTTATTGTTGTTGATGTTGTAATATTTTAAACTATGGATATCTTTAGTGATTTTTTTTTATGTATTTCATCCAACTCCAAAGTTCCTATTGGAAAACATAATTTAGAAAACATCTTAAAAATCAAGGTTAAAAATGTATTTTGAAAGTTATTATTTTTATTAAAATATAACTTGAATTTTAATTTTTCAAAATGTTTAGTTTTAATTATGATGTTTTGAAAATATTCAAAATAGACTTCTAAGTGAACAAAAAATTAAATAAGATTAAAATTTTGATTGTTAAGTGTTATGCCATTATTAATGTGCTATCTTTTATTTATAAAATCAATTAGTAAAGAAGAACATTTGGTCACAACAACAACCAAAGAAAAATTAAGATGGGCATGATCTTCTTCGGGACATATATAATTGATGCCAATCTTCGACGAGATCCAATCTTTCAATGACATAAGGGAAGGAAGCGAGCAAATAGGATATGAAGCAAATCTTCGGCATTGAGAACAAAAATGTGGAAAATGGCAAGAAATCTCGAAAGGGATCACACTACATCAATGAATGGATGGTAGAGTTTGCTAAAACGTTCGAGAACCATATGGGGTTTAATTCTGATTCATATTTAGGTCTTCATGAACTTGCAATGAAGGTGTACTCTGAAGTTATAGAGGAGGCAGTTACAAATGAAGAAGCACAATATCTTTTTGATACAACAGTAAGGAAGGTCAAATAGATGGCAGCTTTAGCATTATTCAAATGGCGAAATGTCCACATGTCTAAGGCAAGGAAAATGCTTTACCTCACGCGAGACTCTTAAAAAAAGTGTTAGTACTTGAACATATCAAACTTGAATGCGATTGGGCTCAAAAGGAATATAAACAAGTAGGGAAGAAGTATGGAGAAGCGTTAAGGATCAAACCACATTTCTGTGAAGGTCATCTTGCTCTTCCAAGACTGCAATTTGTGAAACTTGGGTTGAAATAGGTTTCACAATAATTTGAGGATAATTTCCTGATTTACATAAGTTAGATTAAAGATTTTAGTTAAAAATTTTAATGACACTAATTAAAAACATTAATAATTTAAGTTTTTCTTAAAAAAGTCACTTAAACTAATTAAAATTTTTAATAATTTAAGTTTTTCTAAAAAAGTCACTTGGGTACCATTATGCCATGTGGCATACATGTGACTACTTGATTTTAAATAATAAAATTGTTACATCAACAATGATGTGACACTTAGCAAATGGAAGTTTAACCCTATTTGGTTTTTTGTCCACTTAGGATATATTTTATTACTATTGAAGTTGAATGCTTTGAAATGTTATGGTTCCAAAAGTAACACAAAAGTACTAATCTTATCTACCAGTATGCATGAATAATAAACCAAAGTTACTAAAGAGGATGCGAGGATAGAAATTTCAGATAGGTGTAGATTGCATTGTATTTTTATAGGTAATTTGGTGTGTTTTTAGTGATTAATTTGATTGTTTAGGGTGTGTTTAAGTGAAAAAATTGTGATAGTTCATAAATATTTGTGTTTAAGTGTTTTTTTTTGTGAGAACATATTTTTAAGCTTCAATTATATATATATACATATATATAAATAAGGTGTTGTGATGAGTTTGTTAGTGTTTCAAGGCATTCAAAGGAGTTTCAGAGGAAGCCTGAACTAAAACACAGGACACGATTGTCGTTAGAGCATCAACACAAGGCCACGAGACAGAAACTCAAACACAAGATACTGATCGTGGGGAGTAATCCATGATCGTGATAGAGAGTAGACAAACTGGCCACGATCGTGCACTAAGGGCCATAATCGTGGCCTGTAAGTAGACAAACGCCAAGACGCTTTTAGATTTGAGTTTTTGAGAGACATTTCGGACCCTAGAAAGATACTAGGGTTACTTTAATTGGAAAAGACTATAAAAGAATTATGAGGTAACTCTAGAAAGACTTTTACAATTACCCGACATCTGGAAACCCTCCTTAGAGAGAGAAAGAGAGAGAGAGAAAGAGAGAGAGAAAGAAGAGGAGGGTTTCGACGTCGAAGCTTCCTGAATTACGTGATCTCTCGATGCTGCTGCTTTCCTGAATTATCCAACCTAAGTTTCATTTCCTTCCCATTTTTTCTTTTTATTCATTTAATGTGTAAGGTTGGGATGGGTTGTATGGTTATAAATTTCGAGTTGTTAATGATGTTCTAACTTTTCCTTTGTGATTTTGCTTATATTTAATATTAATCTAGTTGAATTGTGTTTATTTAATTTGGGTGTTCTGATTGATTAATATATTTGCATGTTTCGGTAACAACCGAGAGGGTAAGCTGGATAAATATGGTTAAATCAGACTAATGAGAGTTAAGCAATCTAATTGACCATTTAATCAATCTAGTCGGTAATTTCATGGAGAGAGATCCCATACAAGACCCAATTATTTAACAGAGAGCTTTAGAACTAATTAGACTTGTGGGTAATTTGTGAATTAAGAGATTGCAAGTCTATAATTCGATTAGGGTTCACAATTTAAGGAATAGTTATAACTTGAGAAAGAGTAATCAACCCTATGATCATCTAGAACTGGTATCCTATAAACACATAAATAGCTAGATTAGAATTAATGATATAAAATCCCCTCTCTCATAATTTGATTAATTCTCTTGACAGATTTCCATTGTTATATTATTCGTTCGCTACTAGTTTGTTTGATTTAGTTTATTTTTCAGTCTATTATTCGAATTAGTCTTAAACAAAACACAACCTGAATTAAGTGTTGCCTAAGTACAATCTCTGTAGGATGATATTTGCTTTTTAGTACAAATAATGACCCGTATACTTGCGATTTTTAAAATAAAGCAAATAGTTTGTTTTTATAATCAACAAGTTTTTGAAAATGCTAATCTAGCCATTTATGTGTTTATGAGGTGTCGGTTCTAGACGATCATAGGGTTCATTACTCTCTCTGGAGTTATAACCATTAGCTAAATTGTAAATCCTAATCAAATTATGGACTTGCAATCTCTCAAGTCATAAGTTACCCATAATTCTAATTAGTTCTTAAGCTCTCTAATAAACAATCAAGTCTTACACAGGATCTCTCTCTATGAAATTACTGACTTGATTGATTAAGTGGTCAATTAGATCACCTAACTCTTACTAATCTGATCCAATCATTTTTATCCAGCTCACCCTCTTGATTTGTTACCGAAACATACAAATATATTAATAAATCACAACACCCAAACCGAATAGACACAATTCGACTAAATTAACATTATATATAAGCAAAATCTTGAAGGAAAAGTTTAAACATCGTTAACAACTCGAAATCCATAACTATAAAATCCATCCCAACCTTACACATTAAATGAATAAAAAGGGAAATAAGGAGGAAATGAAACTTAGGATGGATGATTCAGGAAAGCAGCGGCCGTTGAGAGATCTCCTTGTTGATAGGTGTAGATTGTATTGTATTTTATAGGTAATTTGATGTATGTTTAGTGATTAATTTGATTGTTTAGTGTGTGTTTAGGTGAAGAAATAGTGTTATTTCATAAATATTTGTGTTAAGCTTTTTTTGGTGAAAACATGCTTTTGAGCTTCAATTATATATATATATATATACACACTAAAAAACTCATCACGACACCTTCTATATATATATATCAATATTTGTGTTTAAGCTTTTTTAGGTGAAAACATGCTTTTGAGCTTCAATTATATATATATATATATATATATATAAAGTGACATGATGAGTTTGTCAATTAAAAATGATTGTACTATACTTGAGGTTTTATAAGTAATAAAAC
>JANSVA010000009.1:5871672-5885642 GCA_025504915.1 Erythroxylum reticulatum | reverse complement strand
GGAGATATTACAGTATGGGCTAGAGGTGAGTACACCTCTAGGTAGTACTACTGCATTGGGAGAGGTCTGCAAGGGGTTGCTACACCTATGGGCCAATATTTGCATAACTATGTGATAGGCACTCAGACACAACAATGAGAACGAATGTAAGTCTCATGCATATAGCGTTCATATAAGATTGAAATTCATGAATGGTTTGCAAAGCTGTAATGAGTGACCATATGTTATGCCATGATGAGTGAGTATCTGAAAAATAATTATATGATCTGAATGAATATCTGTGATATATATGATGTGTATATGTAATCCGGTGAATTCATCAATGATGGTTCACTCATTGAATTTGCAAAACTTATCAAAAATTGCAATGAGGCTTTTCAGGTACGAGACAGGAGACCTAGTTCCTTAGTCAGGACTTAAGGAATCTTTTGGATAGAGAAATGGCTCAAAGGTCTATCAGCTGACACCAGAAGTGATATAGTTTTTGTTATTTTTGTAGTTTTGCTAAAATCTGTATAAGGTTTTGTAATATTTGTTTGATCGAAACAGTGTAAGCTTTATGAATGAATGAAGTGAATGGTTTAAAAAAAATTAGTGACTTTTGAGTATGTTAGATGATGCCATGTGTAAGTTGGACTTGTTATTGCTCCAACATACCATTTTCATAGGGTATGTACTTGAATGTCCTTCGGGTATGTGGGTATTTACCTTGTGGTAATGGGATATTGCAATAAATGTTCACTCTTAAAAATATATTCTTATTAATGTCTCTTGGTGATTGTTATTATTGAAAATATTGATAAATCTATGTCTTAAGATCCTTAACTCCATGTTCATGTTTAGCTTTCATTTCCTAGAAATGATTTTGCTTAAAATTTTCAAATTTCTTCTAGTCATATGATCTAATCTCTTTGCTATGATACCACATTGTTGCAATTAAAGATATATGATAATTCCTCACAAAATAAATAAGAAAGTGAGAGATTAATAGAGCAAAGAAAAGTTAATGATTATAATCCTCCAACAACTTTTTAACTAACTTCCTCAACTGGCCATTACACTCAATTCCCTTATTCCCTATGTTTATATGAAATATGTATTCTTATAGGTGTTCATTAAAGCTTACAAAAAACTCTTATTATTATCTTCTTTCAGATTATGTTGTTTTGCCCTCATCTCTTGTAAGAATGATGAAAAAGAGGAATAACACACATCAAAAGTTAGAAATTAACAAAGTTGTTATTTTGTTTAAATATTAAATAAATTAAGGTTTAAATGTTAGTTTTTCTTAATTATATAATATGGGACAGATGCACTAGGAGCCAATGAGTTTAGATCCTGCATCTCTAATATTGAAGTGTCTTGAAAAATATTCATAAGTAGTTTATTATCCTTTAATAAAAGTACATACAACATATTATTTGGTGAAAGTAACTAGTGGTAGTGTTAATTTACTATACTGCAAAAAAGGGATATCATACAAATTAAAAAGGTATGGTTGATCCATTATTTTTGCAATATGATTGAGCAACTTGAAAGTGAACATTGACTACAAATTTTAGCTTCAATACACTTTAGTTGCACACTTGATTAAACACTATGGATCTCAAATAACAGTCTTCCCTCGTAATCAAACTTGTCTTTCGCCACAATCTTTGGTTCCCTTTTAAATTTAACATATAGTCTAACTTTTCCCAACTTTCAGGTACACATACCTCTTTCTCCTTGTCTCACTACCCCACCATGTTCCTCCATTAGGTATTTCACTTTTTTGTTCATAAAAGCATAGTTTAAAAAATCAAATCTTTCCAATAAGAACTAATAATAAATAATAACATAAATGATTAGTATGAAACATAAACTTTGCTAATTAAGAGACCTCTCATTCACTTATAAGATTATAAAAATGGTTTAACTTAATGTAGAGACCTCTCATTCACATCTTTCCAATAACTTCCCTGCTTACTCACCAGATGTTAGATTAAAACACCTAACCACACCTTACTAGCTATTTAGCCCTTAGTTAACAAAAATAGGTGGGTATTTTCTCACCTATCACCTAATCTGACACCCTTTTCATTTTTAGAAAGGAAAAATAATTAAGTTGAAACTTTCACTCCCTCTTTGCTTTCTCAACCTGAAACTTTCATCTTTAAGTTGGGTGACTTCCCATTTCCATAAAGTGCTTGAGGCATGAAGGAATAATAACATAATCACCGCACTAAATGTAGAGGATTGTAGTGATATTTGTAACCAATCTTAGTAACATGCATTGGAATATTTAAACGTATGTTTTTTGGTGAAGTATCCATTATATTATTGATAATATCATTTAAATGTATGCTTTTGGTGATACACTTGACTTTATAAAAGTGTTTGGAATGGGTATATGATGGCTGAACATGGAAGCATAAGGTTGTTTTATGGTGGAAAGTTTGTTAAAGAGTCAGAGTTGAAATATGTTGATAGGGAATGAAGCATTTTTTATAAAGTAGACATGGATTTTGTTAGCTATAGACAAATATATGAGATGGGGAAGGAGTTAGGATATCTTCAAGTCGATCAGACCTATTACAGAGAACCCAGTGTTGACTTTAGTGAGTCTTTGAAGTTGATTGAGTCAAACGAAAGTTGTCTATGACTTATCAATCTAATGAAAATTCACGAAAGGATTGATGTATATGTAACTCATATGATCAATATCCCATCATTTGTACATTAGGTATTACCTATATCAGGAGGAGAGGATAGAGATGGGGAGGGTGAGAAGGAAATTTATGGAGCCACAAAGGGTGAGGAGGAAAATAATGGAGCCACAGAGGGTGTTAATATTAAAGGTGTTAGCTTAAGAGTTGATGCAGAGGTGGATGATGATGATGATGGTTTCATACATGTTAAAATTCCCGATGACCACGAACTTGTTGAAATTGAGTCGACAGATTTTGGCAGTCCTATTGGTAGTCATCAATATCCTACCAGAGAAGAGCCTGGTAAGGCGTTACAAAGACCAGGTCGTACTATAAGGCATAACCCACCCAATGCTGAACCAAATTGGAGGTTAAGAATGGAGTTTGACTCTGCAAAAGATTTTAGAGAGTCTATTGTGAATTATGCAGCGCGAACAGGCTACAATGTAAAGTTTAAGAAAAGTGAAAGACATAGGACGAGAGTGAGATGTATTAAGGGATGCATGCTCATAGCAGTTGTATGTCGTTTGTCACAAGAATGATGGGTGCTTTAAAGTGGTAACATACAATGATGAGCATAGGTGTTTTACGACCAACAAAACAAAATTGGTTTCCGCTAAGTTTCTAATGAGACATTTTAGGGATATAATACTTGAGAAGCCTAGCATCTCAATGGCGAAGATGGTCGAAGAATGTTGAGAAAAGCTCAATATATCTGTCAACTCAAGTATGTGTAGAGCTGCCAAGAGGAGATTGAGAAAAGAAAAAGGTGAGTGATTATGTGAATGAGTATGCGAAACTATAAAGATACGTTCATGAGTTTAGGAACAGTAACCTTGGATCAACAATTGAGTTAAAGCTGGCTAGAAATTAAGAATCTAGTTTGTTACAGGTATGCAACTATTATGTTTTACATGTTATTGATAATGATAATTAAAACATGTAGTTGTCTATGAAATTTATTCATTAATTCATGCATCTTTATCTCTTTTTTGTAGTTTAAAAGGTATGCTATGCGATGAAAAGAGGATGGAGGCATTTGAGGCCTATCTTTGGTATTGATAGTTGTTTTTTTAAGACTGAATTCCAAGGTCAATTGTTGAGTGCAATTGGAAGGGATGGGGATGGAGTTATGTATCCGTTGGCATAGGCAGTTGTCGAGGTAGAGAACACTGATTCATGGACCTAGTTTATGAGTCTGTTGGCTTCGAACTTGGAGTTGGGTAATAGTGAAGGACTAACAATAATATAAGATATGCAGAAGGTATTTGTTTTTTCATTGATTAATGAACATATTGTATTGTATCAACTATATATTAAGTTTATCTATTCCATCGTTATAGGGATTGATTAGAGCAGTGGAAGACACAATCCCATATGCCAGTTATCGTATGTGTGCACGTCATATATACCATAATTGGCATATGAACTTCAAAGGAAAAGACTTGCGAAAGCAATTTTGGAATTGTATTTGGTCAACATATGTGGAACATTTTAACGAGCAGCTGAAAAGGTTGGACAAAATTACACCTGGATGTGCATCATCATTGCTCGAATATCCAAAGGAGAGATGGGCACGATGTTACTAGTCATTTGGATCCAAATGTCCAGTTGTCAATAACAACATGATTGAAACATTCAATGGAAAGATATTGCCAACTAAAGATAGGCCAATTATAAGCATGCTAGAAACAATCATAATTATGGTGATGAAGAGGCATGCAAAGAGGAGACAATTTGCACATGGCTGAAAATTAGAGTTGCACCTAAGGTTGCCAAAAAATAAAAAATGAATAAGAAAGAAGTTATGCAATGAAGAATGGTTTGGAATGGTAATGAAGCGTATGAAATTAGCAAAGGTGATGCGAAACATATTGTGAGGATTGGTATAAACAAATCATGTAGTTGTCAGGCCTGGGAGTTGTATAGATATCCTTGCAAGAATGCTATAAGTGCTATTCACCATTTGAAACAATGGCCCGGAGGCATACGTGGACGAGTGCCACAAGAAGTCTAAATTCATGGCATTGTATGAGCATGTCTTATAAACCTATTAGATGACCTATTTATGGCCTACAATTGATGATGAAGATGTAGTAAATCCCCAGTGAAAAGAGTTATGCCTAGAAGACCTAAAACAGCTAGAAGGAGAGGAGTAAATGAGCCTACTAAGTTGAGAAATCCAAACAAATCAACTAGAAAGGGTCAAGTACAAAAATGTGAAAATTTTGACAATTCTGGTCACAATGCAAGAAAATGTAACAATCATTCACCAACTCAACTTGCTCAGCAATCTCCACAAGTATGACAAATTCTTTATATGTATCGGTTCATATATCTAATGATCATTTCTGACATTATTTGTTTCATATTTACTAGGTCATTTATGATGTCTCCTAGCAACTTGAACAAGTTGTTGTAGTTAGTCAACAAAGCAATATTATGAGTATATTTATCTCTTCAACCATTATTGATTTCTTTTAAGATTAAATATTGTGAAGATTGAATACTGTTAACGACATGTTTATTTATAGGTTGGTAGCTCTTCGCATAATCGTAAACAAAAGTTTGGAGAAGTTGATCCTCATTCATTCAAACTGTCTTTCGAACCAAGAGGTCTGAGGTTCAAAGGACAGCCTAGCATAACTTCTAAATAGTTACAAACTGAAGTAGTGAGGCAAAGATCATCAAGAAATCAACCAGTACATAAACAACCTTCTCAATCAAGTGCAAATGAGGGAAGCAATATGGTTGACTCACATACTTTAAATTGTTGTTGCCTATATATATGGACGGATAGATAGTATAACTTTTGTATATAAACGAATTATGATGTAATCACTTTACTGATATTATTACTTTTATATCTAATCACAATTGAACATATTGCTCCAATTGTTTATTTTGATATATTTTTTGTATTTAATTGTTTATAATGAGGCCATGTTATGACAACTTCATAAATAGCAAAACAATAAACACAAAATGTAGTGCAACATATAACATTCAAACGAGGAGTTGTCATTCTCATAACTCAAGTTTTAAAATAAATAGTACATTTTACATCTACTTGTCTAGAACAAACCATATTTTTAAACTCATCATAAGTACAAAAACTCCTACAATAATCAGTACAAAAAATCTCAACTCATTTTTCTCTTTTGTCAGCAAAACAATGTCTTCTTTCATTAGCTTTATTTGCTCCTCAACTTTGAACATCAAATGTGATTCAATTGTGCTTCATTTAGCCTCCTGCTTCAAACGATCTACTTCTTTCTTTAGGTTATGAATTACTTCAATAGCTCTATCGATAAATTTTTCATCGTACCACTTAAAATTTTCACATTTTCCAACTTGAAAGATCATTAATAATTGTTAGGTAAAAACATTCAACATATATATAAACATATTTAACTTATAAAAAAATTAAGCTTACACAATATTTGGGGCATTCATAAAATCTTCTTCCTAGGTTTTTTTCACTCCATAAGGTTCTTAACAAAGCTCTTAAACCACAATAACAGACCACGTTGTCATTATTTGAATTTAATGTAGTGTTAGTTGAAGATGTCATATCCATATCTTTGGATAATTGCTGTAAATTTATGAGTACTCTTACTTCTTCTAATCAAAGGTCGAAACAATATGTCAACAATATCAAATAACTCCATACACATTCATTTATATCATATATATTCAAAACATGTGGTAGGAACATAGATCGAAACATAAAAGATTTGTGTATGTTCTAATCAAAGGTCAAAACAATATGTCAATAATCTCAAATAACTCCATACATAAATCATTCACACATAGATCATTCATATATGTTATTTTTAACTCCATAGGTTTTTTTCACTCCATGAGGTTCTTAACGAAGCTCTTAAACCACAATAACATACCACATTATCATTATTTGAATTTAATGTAGTGTTAGTTGAAGATGTCACATCGATATCTTTGGATAGTTGCCGCAAATTTATATGAGTACTGTTACTTCTTCTAATCAAAGGTCAAAACAATATGTCAATAATCTCAAATAACTCCATACACAAATCATTCATTTATGTCATATATATTCAAACAATGTGTTAGGAACATAGATGGAAACATGAGAGATTTGTGTATATTTTAATCAAAGGTCGAAACAATATATCAATAATATCAAATAACTTTATACATAAATCATTCATACATAGATCAAACAATATGTTAGGAGTAAAGCATCAATTGGTTTCACCAAATTCATTAAAATTTGCTAGACCCACAAATGGCTCCCACCTTTTTGTGCTTGTTAGGAAAGGTGCTAGACAGTGTACTAAAAGACTGCTATACACCTATCACCAGCAACCATGTTTAAACATTTTATGCTTAGTCAACTATATGCAACCATAGATAACTTAAGGCTATCTACTATTCAATATTGCATAAAATATTTGGAGTGTAGCTGCCTAATAGTCTATGTTCTATTAGTTCCCTTACAAATGAACTTAATTGTAAAGCTGAATTATATCCTATGTATTTTGCATTTCGGGAACTAAGCATAGTGCCGATGATTGGATACTAGATTGCAAGATTTGTGTATGTGTTACATAGGAGCAGTCATGTATGGTATGTATGTGCTACATTGGAGTAGTCACTCACACTGCTATCTTCTAAGACTCAAGCCGTCAATGTCTACTAACCAACAATTGATTCAAAATTGTTTAAATACCAAAGTTGCTTAAATACTACAATTTCAATTTGTTGCTTTTTTAATGCTTGTGAATTTTCCAAGCACAAAAGACATTCTTATCCTTTTGAATGTCCTAAAATTCTACTAGGGTGATACAATACTGATAAAACACTGATAAAACAACATAAAACAAGATAGCAACAGATAACTAAGGTTTCAAGTTGCACATGTAAGTAAATAAACAGAGTAAGATATTACATATGCTATACAAGAAGGAGAAGCTAACTCTCAAAGATAAGAAGGTCACATTTGCAGTCCTTTTGTAATTATTAAGTACAAAAAATGTGACAATAAGGATTGTAACATATATGCAATGATTTTAAAAATGGACCGGATCGACCGGAATAAATATGAATTGACCAGGTTTCTGATCTGGTTTGTGCTCGTAACCTCTTTGAAAAAACTAGCTGGTTAAGTAATAAATCGATTGGTTTCTTTAAAGGCCACTCGGTTTTCTAAAAATTAGTTAAGTCAGCGTTTTTAAGTCATGTGAGACCACGGTCTATTTAATGATATGGGACCCACTATCCTTTTAATGATACAGTACAGCCACCAACATTTAAGTTCCTCTTTTAGCCACGCACACCAACCACGACTTAACTTGTAGTTGTAAAGCTTTTAAGTTTTAGTATAATGCATTATAATGAAAGTTAAGATTTTAAAGGATAGACTCATAAATCTTTTAAATTTTCAATGAAAATTTTCTTTTCAACTAAAAATTATATATTTCAAAATATATATTATTTATTTATTTACATTATAATAAAAAATTTTATTTTAAATTATTATTTTTTAAAAAAATTACTATTTTATTCTTAAAAATACTAAATTTATTTAATCTCCATAATAAATTGTATTTTTGAAATTTTAGATTCTTTATTTATCTCCTTATATTTTTAATGGAAATTTTTTAAATTATTATTTTTATCACAAATTTGTTTAATAAATTAAATTATTATTATTTAGTATATATAATTAATTTTGCTTAAATAATTAAGAAAGTGTTTAAAATAATATTTAAAATATAAAGAGGTATATTTAAAGAACATTAAAAAATAAATTAGAATAAAATTAAAGTCTTTTCTATTGACTTTCTTTAAATATGCTTCAACTTTTATAAGTTTTTAAATAAGGTTTAAGAAGAATCGAAATGAAGTAATCAAGAATAATATAACTCTGTTGACATAACTTTTAATAACAAATTTTAGTGAATTAGGATATGGATAAAAGATCTCACATAAAAATGTTTTTTTCATTTTATGTATGTATTTTAAATATTTTTTTAATCTTATGTTTTATATTTAGCTTAAATATTTAATATATAATACTTTCTTCTTATTTAATCTAAACATTTCATTACCTAACATAAATATTTTATTGTAGTTACTTATTTGATTTATTTATTAACTTATATTTTCTTGTTTGTATATTTATTTACTTGTTTTATCTTTTATTTTTACTATTTTTCTTTCTTTCTTATTAGGTGTCTATCATAAATAATATCTCTATCAATTAAGAATAAGACTGCGTATTACTGGACTTTCTCAGATTTTGTGTATCAACGAGAATTTTACCATTTGAATTTTAAAAAATATAATTAAAATATTATATTTTAATGTTTTCATTATTTTTAATTTATTAAATAAAAAACTTATACATAGTACAAATATAATATGTGAGTAGGTGATGGTTACGTGACAAAAATGTCAATTTGATGTGAGTCACCACATCATTTGAATTAAAAAAAATTATTTATATCTTTGTCAAAAATTGAAAGTTATAATATTTTAGTACAAAAGTAATATTTTTATTCATTTTTGTAATATTAACCATTACATTAAAATTTTTATTCATTTTTTGTAATATTAACCATTAATTTAAAGAGTAGAATTTTTTGTTTACAATTAACTTATTTATAAATTTATTTAATTTAAATAATGAGTTTTGATAATTATAAATTTGAAGTCAAATAATAAATTTAAATTAAATTTTCTTTAAAAGTAACATTTCAAAAATAAAGTTATCGTATTATTTAAAACTATATTGATTTTGTCTAG
The DNA here is from genome assembly GCA_025504915.1 of Erythroxylum reticulatum. NCBI lineage: Eukaryota > Viridiplantae > Streptophyta > Magnoliopsida > Malpighiales > Erythroxylaceae > Erythroxylum > Erythroxylum reticulatum. The sequence continues at coordinate 5,876,163 of JANSVA010000009.1, read as the reverse complement.
ATTATTTAAAATTTTTCATCACTTAAACTACAGCTTAGAAGCACTTATTACATTATTTTATAATTAATCAAGACAGTTGATAATAAATATAAATAGTTATTTTTAATTGCAAAGTTTGATCTTTAATAATATACATTAAAAAGATAGAAATGTATAAAAAGTTCATTAATAATATTATTTTAAATTAACTAAATTAATACGTGTTGATGGATATTAATAATATTTAAATTAATTAAATCCAATTTAACAACAAATAATATTTATTCAAGTAAATGAAAACAAGTTCTAAGCTTTTGGATGTTTGTTTTGACAATATTATGTTTGTAATTGTTGATTTCCCATTTTGGAAAGCTTCCAAATCCGGCAGCCGGAGAGCATTAGATATGCATATGTACATATATGTAGTTACATATGTGTCCCAACAACTGGATTAAATAGGCTCCAAAGAGACGGAAAGCGAATAAAAACCGAAAAACTACAAAATTAGTTGTAGGTAACAAATCTCCTACATATACTCTAAGAAAATTGAGATGCACCCTACTAGATGTAAGTTATAGAGAAATATTCCCAAGCTCAAATCAAATTGCAAAATTTGTCAATCAGTCTGTACACTGGTTGCTCTCCCTATAAATATGGCGTGGCCGAATGACCCAATTCTGGATAAAGAGCTCTTTAATGTTGAGAACCAGGGGATCAAGAGACATTGAACGTATATATGAGAAAGACATAATGTTTATAACTGTTAATGAGTTCACTTCTAAAACAATCCTGCGATATCTCCTCTACCATGCAAGCTGAAGATTAGATAGAACTCTCCAAAGTTTAGCTGAGGTAGGAGAGCATCGTCTTATGTTATGAACAAAACTTCCAAACCAAGCACCTTAGCTGTCTCAAAGAAGGCCTCTTGTTGTGGGCATAAAGAATGAACTTTTGCACGATCCGCCTGTTTGAGAATTGGAAGATGGAGAAGAGAGAAAGAATGAAATGAAAGGATACTTAAATTATCTTATATATATAACCAAACTTTAGGTCATGTTAAACCATAAAATTTAAATTTGAATTTGACTTGAAACTTAAAAAAAAAATTAAGTTCGTTTTAAAATTCAATCAATTCAATTTAAGTTTGTTAACTCCGAATTGAGTTAACTCGTATTGAATAAAAGTCTAATTATTATTTTTACCAACACTTTAATTACTTAAGAAATAAAATTTTAGTTTAGATTCAAATTAATTTGATTTGATTCATTTTAATTTTAATTTGAAATTTATATTTATATTTATATTTATATTTTAAAAATTTTAAGTTTGTAGTTTACATCCAGAAAGGATAAAAATTAATTCAAAACTTGAAAAAAATTGAACCCGAAAAAGCATAAACTCCATAATCATAATACAATATAATTTTAACATAAGCTCAAGCTTATTTAAAAGTTTGAATCAATTTTTAAAAAATTGGATCTAAAGTTAAGTCATTAGGATAAGATATTTAAAGTTTAAAAGGTTAAATTAGTATTAAACTGTCATAAAACTGACTAAAAATTAAATAAATTTAAAGAATTTAAAATATTATCTTTACTTATAAGAAAATTTGAAGTTTTATTGAAAGAAATTATTATATAAAAATTAATTAATTAAATTTAGTTTATAATAACTTCTTATCTTTAAAAAACCGACTTATTAATTAACAAGTTGATTAATTTTTAACAACAAAAAAATTAAAATAAATTGAACCGAAAAATTACAAATAAACCAATAAAATTAGATACTTCCATATTTTTATGATCAAAGTTTGATTTTTAAATCCTATTTATCATTAATGCTATAATTACTTTCTAAAACCTAATCAACATAATAAATAGCCTGATTTTAGTTGTTGCATGTTCCATTCTTGCATCAGCTTATTAATATTTAATTATATGAAAAATATTATTTTGTTAATTAATAAATAATTAAATTTTTGTTTAAATATTTTTTATTTAAAATACATTCGTAATTCTAAGTCCTTTTTTAGCAGTCAAATTTGGATTTATACGTAAATTTTAGTCAAGCCGACCTAGTGACCCTAAGACGTGGGAGAATTGAATTCGAATTTCGTATAGCAGCCTCACATTGAATTCGAATTTCACGACTGGTAAAAATCGGAACTAGTGCTGCTTTATGTCTTTTTAAGGCAGCCAATCCAAAAGACCAAGTAAGTAATTGTTGACATTTTAACTCTGAGTCGAAATTTCATAGAAAGCGATGGAAATTGCTAGGAATATATAAATAGAGATAACCTATGTATTTAATATTTTAAAATTTTAGGTTGAATTATGACGTCAAAGTTTATGAGTATATTCTCTTGCTAAATTCACGATGAAAATCTCTCATATAAGTATATTTTCTAACACCAACAAATAGTATTAGAGCCGATGTTCGGCAAGGGGGGAGTATGAATATAGATGGATCCACATTATGGGCAAGTAGGGGTGCTTGCTTTTATTGCCTCCAAAAAAAATTTATATAAAAAATTATTATTTTAAGCTTTGATTCTATAAAAACATAAAATTTTATCCTATCAAAAATTTACCCCCACTAAAAATAAAATTTTGTTTCCAATAAAATTTTACCTTCACTTAAAAAACTTTTTAGATCCGTTCCTAAGTATAAAGACGGTAATTAGATTCCGTTGTTGCCTCCTAAAGTGGAAGAGCAAGGAAACTCCTAGTTGATCCAAATTAGTAGAATAAAAGGGCTCTTAGTAGTGTTATATATTCGAGTTGCTAAGAAAAAGGTTAAAAAAAAGATTTTCAATTAAGCGGAAATCCAAGTTTAATGTAGAAGTTAACACTCAAAAGAAAAGATTATTAAGATTTCAAATGTAACAGAGAATCTTATATTAGAAAGAAATAAATTTAGTAAGTAAATATATAAGTAAAAATGATCTATTTATTTAATGCCTTAAAGTTTTAAGTTAAAATAGATCGTCAAAGTTTATAAGTGTGTCACTCGTTAAATTCAATGATAAAGATCTCCAATGACTTCAGGAACCAACATTAATAGGCGTTTTCATGGTTGTTCATTTTGTTTCAAACTTTGAGTTTATCTGAAATAATTTCTCTACTATTTATTAGAGATAATGCCGTGTAGTTTTTGAACTTTTCCATATTTCGTATGTCATATTGTTGTTGTTGACGTTGATTCATAAGGTTAAATTCGTTGACCATTCAGCATATAATTTTTAATTTTTAATAAAATTTTCAATCTTACTTTATAATTATAATTTTTATAATTATAAATCATAAAAATATATATTTTTTTACACATGATAATATACGTGATATCATACATAACAATACATGATATCATTTTTGAGGTTAAGCAAAAGTGTCAAAAAGGTTTTAACCAAAATTTAATTAAGACATTAAAAAACAACTCTATGTTCCATAAACATTCAAAAAGCACATCCAAAAAGCCCCTAATTGCCACACAAAGAAGCAATCTAACACTGATAAGCAACGCGTGACAGAAAGCGATAGAGAGAAGCAACCACTATTGCAAGAAGAAAGACTTTGATGCTTATAATTAAAGTTTAATTAATTATAAATTTTAATTGATTCAAATTAAGTTTGGTAAGACTAATTTATTAACTCCAACAATGATAATTATAATATCAAATTAAGTTTGATAAGACTAATTTATTAACTAATTCAAATATTTTTTATTGATTTATTTTGTGTAGAGATGATAATAAGAAACAAAATTACATTTTTAAGTAAGGATGATAATTAGTATAAAATGGTACTATTTTTTTATTTTTTCAATTTTAAAAATAAAAATAAATCATGTTAGTTAGATTAAGTAATGTTCGGATTCGAATTCAGGTTGGTCCACCCAAATTTCACCCCTAATTTTGGGTGAGTTAGAAACCATTTAACTCTATATTATCACCTTTCATGGTAATGATATACATATATGCCTTATGGACTGCATAAAATATGTGAGTAAGATGTGTGGAGTTGATGCAGACAGATTGGTGATAGAGAAAACGCCATTAGAGTCCAAAAGAACTAGTTGATGCACACAGAACGCAATGCGCCTGCTAATGGTCAGCCTCATTACATGGAGTGAACATATACTAATAATGATTGGAGGTTAACCTGATCGGTCGCCAGTATACACCGAATACTGAATGAATAAAACAACACGAATCAAGTTATCAAAAAGTTGCCGGCCTGTCCCGATCCATTTTAAAGTCTGAAATTAAAAAAATATATATATATATATTAAAAATTAAAATATCATTATTTTTAATTAAAAAATATATTTAATAGAACTTAATGCTTGTTTGGATAAACTTATGTTATAAGAGTTTTTGTTAGTAGAGTTTTTGTTAGTAAAGTTTTTTTAAGAAGTTAGTTAACTATTTAACTATCATTTAAAAAAGAGTTTTTTGAGAGAACTTCGTACAATAATGTTTGGTAATAAAAAAATAAAAACAATTTTAATTTT
>JANSVA010000009.1:5846966-5871572 GCA_025504915.1 Erythroxylum reticulatum | reverse complement strand
TATTTTCAATCACAGTAATGCAATCAACAGAATTGAATATAGCCATTTGGGCCCTTTCAGAAAAACAAAACACTTTAGTCATAAAGTCTTTACATTATAACATAAATTCTACACACCTTTTGACAAAACTTTCAGAATACATAATTTGATACAAAAGTTGTAGAATATACAATTCTATACAAAAAGAAAGAAATACAATACAAACACGAACTGATCCTGACCTCTATCCCTTACTGGTATGCTGTAAGGACACTCCCATTTGCCTAATAGGGTATTCTACTAATCTTAAAAATATTTGCAAATTTTTGGTGAGTTTTGCCAGCTCATTGAGTGATCATCATCGATGTCTCACCTAGTCACATAACACGTAATTCACATTCACATCATTTATCATTCCACACTCAATACACTTTATTCATTCATATTGTACATATGCAGTGCACATGAGACCCACTTTCTATTTGTTAATTTGTTATGATTGAGTGCCTAAACTATCTCGTATCTATTAGATACCGGACTCATTACTAACTGTTTCTTATCCAATAAGGATACAGGGCTCATTTTATATAGTGAGCCTTAGGTTTTTAATCACTTTCTGAGCTCGAGGCTCTTTTCACATTTTGAGCTTTAAGCTCTGATCGGTGGCTACTCTGGTCACAACTCCCATTATCTAATCATGCATTTATGTAATGAAATGCATCACATATATTTATTCAATTGAAAGTGCTCAATGTCACACAATCATATTTACTATCACATCTCATTCACATTGTCATCGGACTTTAGTCTGGCATTTAACACTTAAGTCAAGAAAACACTTATTTCATCTAATTCACATTCATTGAGCACTTCAATATTTCATTCATATATCACATTCATCAAACCTCCTATTCGGAAACTAATACAATCAATCACATTCATATAGTCATTCAGTAGTTAATCAATACAAAAATTCAAAACAAAACAAACAATGAAATGAGACCTTCTAGTTTTACGCATAGTACCCTCTAAATTAGCATTAGCTTCCATGATTCGAAAACATCTAGATGGGGACGTTCTATCCTGTATCATCATTATGCAAAACACGTATTGCACACACAATATTAATAGCACAACTAAATAAACATTCAATTTTACACACATTTATATGTGTATTGTATAATGCATGCTCAATGACAATCCCGGGTATATTTTCTAAATTCACATCTTATGCTCATTCCTATTTCATAACTTATATATGTCTAATTGAACTTAGATTTACACTTCATTTGTACATGATCATTCTAAATTGTCCATTCAATCTTTACCCTTTGTATGTGTCTAACTTATTCATAAGCTTACACCTCAAGAACACTTGGTCACTCTATATCATAACTCAATTTCTCGTCATCTCTTTTCTAACCTTATATGATCTCATAATATCCAATTCTCATTCACAATTAATCACTTAATACATATTACTCAACCTCCTTGAACATAACTACAATCATATAAACATCTTCATTCCCATTATACTCATGCATTTGATACTTTGATTTCATCCATTCGTTCACTAAGTTTTAATCTCCATTTTTGCTTCAAACATATCATACATTAGTCACATAAACCAAGGATCATTCTAGGTTCACTTTAAGACCCATTTAAGCCTTAATTAGGGTCACTTGACCCGTGAATGTCTGTTAGGCGGACATCCATGTCCGTTAAACGGACTTTTACGGGTCACTTACAGAAACTTAAAATTTTGACCCCTTTAGACGTCAAAATCTCTTTTCAAGGTCTTCATAGAAGTTGTAGATATCAAAGTCCTATTTAAAACCATACATAAATAATCTCAATCTGAGTTCTACATAAAAATTTATGCCTCTTTCACTAAAGTATTTCCAATTGCATTCTATGTTTTATAGATTTCTAACTCTTTATTTACAACATTCAATTCCTCATGCTTAGTCTATCATTTCTAGTTCAATACTCATCCTTTATCCATTATTATAACTCCATTTCAACTCAATATTATCTATAAACAATTTATATCCCATGGTTGATCATAAACACTATTAACAGAACATACACATAGATATGCATTCATCATCAATTTTCTGCACATATTCAATTTCATTTCCACTTTCAGTTCACTTCTAACTATCACCTTGATCCTTCACATTTCAAAACACCACACTAACCCCTTTATTTAGGTCTAGACTCATTTTATTTCGTCACAAAAACACCCAAAGAGATTCACATTAATTCATTAAGAAAACAAAACAAAAACTCAATATGTATCTAGTTTTTTCTGCACTTTTTCCTACACTCAGTCCTGAACTTCAAGTCAAAATTGGAAAATCTTAAAGATAGAATTTGAAATCAATGTCTTCATACAAAAATGTATCCCTATGTATCTAATTTAATCCAAATCAAAGATCATCTCATTTAGGTCACTATAAAACAAATTATGGCTAAAATACAGAAGCATATTCAGTAGAATTGTTACAGCTAGCATTTTCCAGTTCTCTCTCTCTCTCCTCTAATTTTTCTAGATTTTTGTAAGTCCCTACATTTTACACCTAACACATCCTTTCTACTTCATTCCTTCTTCCATCTCAACTCCAAAACATTCACAAGACAAATCATGATCCATAATTGATCATTAACCCAAAACAGAACATAAACATTCACCTATTCATTATTAATTTTTTGCACTCATCCTATCCCCATGAAGATGATCATTCAACCTCAAAATATCTCTATAACAAATTATAAATCATTAATCATCATACATATACAAAACACTAAGCATTTCATCACCCACGTTCATCATACATAAAACACCATTATGTCATTTAACCTTGCCCATGTTATTTAAAGCGTAACTTACTTGGTTTAGCTTCAAATCTTCAAAACAACACTTAGCCCTAGCTCCCAAGCATCCTATGATCTTCATCTTGAAGGTGGGTAGGCTAGGTTTTTCTTGTGGAAAAGAAGAAGACATTATGGTGGAAGTGGCAAGTAAAAGATGAGAGAGAGCTAGGTTCAATTTAAATGGAGATTGGCAACAAAAATCATGGAGAAGGAGAAGCCATGAAAATGAAGAAGAAAGCAAAAATACAAGACCTTTTAATTGTCTTTCAAATACATGATAGCATCGTGGGAGGTAATAAGGAGGATCTTTAAAACTAAAAGAGTAATGACTTAGGACATGGTTTGGCATGTGACATTTGTCACTTGCCATATGTCCAAATGCCCATGGATTTAAGCTAGTTCTCTTATTTAACTAGTCCAATCAATTTTAATTTCTACTCCAATTGTCTCCCAATTTTCAATGGCACTTGTCAATAAATCCCTACGTCATTTATAAAAATTTCTGTTGCCATTTAACCCTTATTTCTACTACTATTTATCAATTATTCTGCCACTTGGCATATTTCCTAGTCCAAAAATATCCTTAAATTCTAGAAAATTTCCAATATAATCACTACTTATACACTCCATCTCAATTGTTAACACATATAATTCACAATTTCCAATATAATCACATTTATAGATTAATTATACCCAAAAAATGTCAAATGAGTGCATGAATAATTATTTTTATGTGCAAAAATCACTATGCACATATGTGTGTATGCTATATTTTGCATGATCATGAATTATATTTTTATCAATCTCTTTTTGATCTCACATATACCAAATTTTAGGGTTCTAACCCTTATTAGGGAACTGGATGTTACAGAATGAGTATGCAAAACTACAAGGATACGCTTATAAGTTAAGGAATAGTAACCCTGGATCAATAATTGAGTTAAAGTTGGCTAGAAATTAAGATACTAATTTGTTACAGGTATGCAACTATTAAGTTTTACATGTTATTGACAATGATAATTAAAACATGTAGTTGTCTAGGAAGTTTATTCGTTAATTTATGCATCTTTATCTCTTTTTTGTAGTTCAAAAGATTATTCATATGCTTTGATGCGATGAAAAGAGGATGGAGGCATTTGAGACCCATCTTTGGTATTGATGGTTGTTTTTTGAAGAATGAATTCCAGGGTCAAATGTTGAGTGCAGTTAGGAGGGATGGGGATGGAGGTATGTATCTGTTGGCGTGGGTAGTTGTCGTGGTAGAGAACACTAACTCGTGGACCTAGTTTATGAGTTTGTTGGCTTTAGACTTGGAGTTGGGTAGTGGTAAAGGACTAACAATAATATCAAATATGTGGAAGGTGTTTGTTTTTTCAATGATTAATGAACATATTATATTATATCAACTATATATTAACTTTATCTATTCCATTATTATAGGGATTGATTAGAGCAGTAGAAGACACCATCCCGTATGCCACTCATCATATGTGTGCACATCACATATACCATAATTGGCATATGAACTTCAAAGGAAAAGGCTTGCGAAAGTAATTTTGGAATTATGTTTGTCAACATATATGGAAGATTTTAATGAGCAACTGGAAAGGTTGGACAAAATCACACCTGGATGTGCATCATCATTACTCGAATATCCAAATGAGAGATGGTAACAATGTTAACAATCATTTGAATCCAAATGTCCAGTTATCAATAACAACATGAGTGAAACATTCAATGGATGAATACTGCCGGCTAGAGATATGCCAATTATAAGCATGCTAGAAACAATCAAAATTATGGTGATGAAGAGGCATGAAGAGAGGAGACAATTTGCACATAGCTGGAAATCAAAAGTTGCATGTAGGGTTGTCAAGAAATTAGAAATGAATAAGAAAGATGCTATGTGGTGGAGAATGGTCTAGAATGGTGATAGAGTGTATGAAATTAGCAAAGGTGATGCAAAGCATATTGTGACGATTGGTAGAAACCAATCATGTAGTTGTCAGGTATGGGAGTTGTATGGATATCCTTGCAAGCATATTATAAGTGTTACTCACCATTTAAAACAACAGTTGGAGGCATATGTGGATGAGTGCTACAACAAGTATAAATTTATAGCAATGCATGAGCATGTCTTACAACCTATTAAAGGACCTATTTTCTGGCGTATAGTTGATGATAAAGATGTAGTAAACCCCCCAGCGAAAAGAACCATGCCTGGAAGACCTAAAACAGCTGGAAGGAGAGGAGTAAATGAGCCTACTAAGTTGAGAAATCCAAACAAATCAAATAGAAAGGGCGAGTACAAATTGTGGAAAATGTGGCAATTCTGGTCACAATGTAAGAAAATGTAACAATCATTCATCAACTCAACCTACTCAATAATCTCCGCAGCTATGACAAATTCTTTATATGTATTGGTTCATATATCTAATGATCATTTCTGACGTTACTTGCTTCATATTTACTAGATCATTCCTGATGTCTCCTCACAACCTAAACAAGTTGCTGTAGCAAGCCAACTAAGCAATATTGTGAGTATATTTATCTCTTCAAACATTATTGATTTCTTTCAATATTGAATACTGTTAATATTGAATATCATTAACGACATTTTTATTTGTAGGTTGGTAGCTCTTCGCATAGTCGTAAACAAAAGTTTAGAGAAGTTAATCCACATTCATTTAAACTATCTTTTGAACCAAGAGGTCTAAGGTTCAAAGGAAAACCTAGCATAACTTCTCAACGGTTACAAACTGAAGCAATGAGGCAGAGATCATTAAAAAATCAACTAGTACATGAAAAACTTTCTCAATTAAATGCAAATGAGGGAAACAATGTGATTGATTTACAGACTTTAAGTTGATGTTGTCTATATATATGGATGGATAGATAGTATAACTTTTGTATATAAATGAATTTGTGATATAATCACTTTACTGATATTATCACTTTTATATCTAACCACAATTGGATATATTGCTCCAATTGTTTATTCTGATATAATTTTTTATTTAATTGTTTATGATGAGGTCATGTTACAGTAACTTTATGAATAACAAAACAAAAAACAAAAAACATAGTGCATATGTAATGTTCAAAAGAGGAGTTTTCATTCTCATAACTCAAGTTTTAAAATAAATAGTACATTTTACATCTACTTGTCCAAAACAAGCCATATTTTTAAACTCATCATAAGTACAAAAACCCCTACAATAATTAGTACAACAAATCTCAACTCATTTTTCTCTTTTTTTAACAAAATAATACCTTCTTTCATTAGCTTTATTTGCACCTTAAATTTCAACGTCGAATGTGATTCAATTGTGCTTTGTTCAGCCTCCTGCTTCAAACGATCTACTTCTTTCTTCAAGTTATGAATTACTTCAATAGCTCTGTCGGTAAATTTGTCATACCACTTAAAAATTTGACATTTTCTAACATAAAAGATCATTAACAATTATTAGGCAACAACATTTAACATATATGTAAACAATTTTAACTTATCAATAAAAATTAAGTTTACACAATATTTAGGGCATCTATAAAATCTTCTTCTTGGGTTTTTTTAACTCCATAAGGTTCTCAACGGAGCTCTTAATCGACAATAACAAACATCATTATCATTATTTGAATTTAATGTAGTGTTAGTTGAAGACATCACGTCCACATCTTTGGATAGTTGCTACAAGTGTATATGAGTACTCTTACTTCTTCTAATCAAAGGTCGAAACAATATATATCAACAATCTTTAAAAACTCCATAAACAAATCATTCATACATAAATCATTCATTTATTCCATATCTATTCAAACAATGTGTTAGGAACATAGATGGAAACATGAGAGATTTGTGTATGTTCTAATCAAAGGTTGAAACAATATTTCAACATTATCAAATAACTCCATACACAAATCATTCATACCCAAATCATTCATATATGTCATATATATTCAAACAATGTGTTAGGAGTAAAAAGAATCAATTGATTTCATCAAATTCATTAAAAAATTTTAGAGCCACAGATGGCTCCTTTCTATTCTTGTTAGTAAAGGTGCTAGACAGTGTACTAAAAGGGCACTATACATACACCTGGCACCAGCAACCATGTTTAGACATTTCATGGTTAGTCAACTATATGCAATCATAGATAATTTGAGGCTATCTACTATTCAACACTACACAAAATATTTGGAGAAATCTATGGTCTATTAGTTCCCTTACAAATGAAATTAATTGTAAAGTTGAATTACATCCTAGGCATTTTGCATTTTGGGAACTAAGCATAGTGAAGATGATTGACTATACTAGATTGCAAGATTGTTTGTATGTGTTACATAGGAGCATTCAGGTATGGTATGTATGTGCTACATAGGAGTAGTCACTCACACTGCTATCTTCTAAGACTCAATCCATGACAGTAGATTCAATGTCTGCTAACCAACAATTGATTCAAAATTGTTTAAATACCAAAGTTATTTAAATACTGCAATTTCAATTTACTGCTTTTTAATGCTTGTGAATTTTTCAAGCACAAAAGACATTCTTATCCTTTGAATGTCCTGAAATTCTACTAGGGTGATGCAATACTGATAAAACACTAATAAAAAACACTGATAAAACAATATAAAACAAGATAGCAGCAAATAACTAAGGTTTCAAGTTACGTATGTAAGTAAAGCAACAGAGTAAGATATTGCATATGCTGCAAAAGAAGGAGAAGTTAACTCTCAAAGATACGGTCACATTTGTAGTCCTCTTTGTAATTATTAAATGCAAGAAATATGATAGTAAGGATTGTAACATAAATGAAAACTACTTCTAGACAATGTCATTTCATCTTAGTAGATATATCATATGAGCAAGTTCGACTAGTCTTGCTAGTAATTAAGAAACTATTACTCATCATGCACAATAAAAAGTTCTATTGTGACCTACAATGGAATTAGCTTTTTGTCCTCACTCTCTTGCACTAAGTGAATCTTTGGTTGTCCATGTGAACAAGCATTTATCATTGGACAAATCCAAATATAAGACAATGAAGGGAATATAAACAAAGAACAATAATTGATGATGATGCTCATAATAGCAGTTAATGTTGGGTACAACTTCAACGAATAATAGGAATAATAAGAAGTAAAACATAAAAGGCAGATAGTGAAAAATGATTAGTGTATTCATTGACAATAAGTGGAGATAGATTAGATAGCGTACAATATTAAAAAAGAAAAAAAACCTTGATGAGGCAGACAATAATGGACACAAACAATCAGATTTAGGGGGCCATAGAAAACATAAAAGACAGACAACAATGACTTACCAGGATGAAATGTCGTTTGAGGAAGAACACACAGTGAAGAAGATAAAATACGTGCGAGATGAGGGATTATGTTGGAAGAAAATGGGAGATTAGGAATTAGAAAAGAGGAAAATGGGGTTATGTCGGAGGAACATGCGAGAAGAGTGTGAAGATTGAAGTGTGGCGATATCTGTGAGTAAGAGGCATTGGGGATTTGGGAAGAGGAAGAGGACAAACAGTGCATTTAGAAAGAGGAAGGCTGCATATCGCTTGTGAAAAACGCAACATTTCTGTCCAAAAACGTTGCGTCTGAGGGAGGAGAAAACGTAACATTTTTAGACATGATGTGGGACCACCACCATGTCACGTCAACAATAGTGCGTCCCACATCCAGCGGAAAAAAAATCATGCTAACATTTAATGAACCACGTAGGCAGATAACTAACGATGCCCTTGCAGTGTAAATACTTAAGGCCCAATCTGAACTATTTTCAAACCTTGAGGTCTTATTTGAACATCTAATAAGCTTTATGATTCAATTTGAACACTTTAAAACGTTAAGATATATTTTGTACGTTCATGAAAACATTAGGAGCTAATTAGCCCTTTTGGCTAAAATCGTAAAGATTACATTTGCTTCTCATATAAGTAGAAAGAAGATGTTGTGCGTTTTATACCATATATGTGAGCTCGGGTCATATTGATCTTATCCGCAACTTGATATTTGTCTTCCAACTTTGCCGCATATCTTCGGTTATTTCGTTCACGCCAGATGCAGTAGATGGAAAGGGTAAAAGCATCTTTGAGTAGGAGGACATTTGGTCGTGTAAATGAGAACCCAGTTCAACACAGAGTCCCAATGAAACCTGTCATGGTGTAAGGAAAGTAAGTGTAATAGTCGACTCCAGATTGTTGTATAGAAGGTGCAGAGGAAGAACAAATGGTCTCTAGTCTCGACTGCAATACCACAAAAAACACAAGTATCATCTAGGTTCCCACGCCATTAACTTGTCTGCAGAAGGTTTTTAAGGGCAAGCCAAGTTATGAAGGACGCTTTGGAACAGATGGGATGCTTCCAGAGGAGTTGAAACCAGGGAACTATCGGCTGGTTAACTTAGACTAATGTATATGAGTGATTGGTGAAGTTACCACTCGAATTAAGATTCCAAGAGATGCTATCTTCAGTTAAAAAGCACTTAATGTGTAAACTAATACTATTTCTTGTAACCAAATTCTGTAATTAAAATTCCAGATTGCAACAACGAGAATGAGGGATATCTCAACGCGAATCCCCCTTTGTATGTGACCTGGAAGTCCTCTAATATAATCAACATTAATAAGACACACGGTGTATCTCAGAGACAAAATTTCTTCACGATACACTTTCACGTGCTTATCTATATTATATGCTTCAGTTCAATTATAGCTCGTCTTTACTTCCAACATTTTCACCCATCAGTTCTTCAAGGGAGAACTCATCCTCTTCAATGATCACTCCATCTTTACCATCCCAAGGTTCAGTATTCACTATTTGTGGGGTGCCATTCAGGGGTAAGTTTCCCTTTCCACCACGCCCAGCTTCCTTCACAAACTCTCTGACAAACAAAATGGAAGTGATGTAAGATTTTTGTTCATCTAGCCGAAAATAGAGAGCTAATAGAATACTTACATGACATGCTCAAGCTCAAATGCACTCTTCAGTGGGGCATATGCTCCTTTCTTCACATTTAAGGCTACCAGAGCTGGGTATCCATAACCACCAACACCTACACGGGTCTCAAGATCTGGCTGCTTTCCTGCAGCTACCCAGACATAGCTGCACATTTGCAACATAGATCAGCATCGACATATTGACATGTTAGCATCTGATTCATTAAATCATAAAGTAAACTATACTGCATGCCTGTAAGGGCTCCTCTTGAACTTCTCTGCAACTGATAGCAACTGATAAAGGTATCTGTTCCTTCCTTCCGCCTTGGAGTCCAAAATGTCTGGTAAGAAAGCAACAAAACAGATTGCAGCTGACCCACACTTCTCTTCCATTGCATCCTATAAAGAAAAGACAGTACTTATTTCATGGAAAAGAAACTGATATAATCTGAGCTGTTCTTCGGGTGCAATGGCTTACTGGTCCAGTTAGCTCAGTCACTTCAGGTGGTGCAACATTTGATTCCAGCTGTTCTAGAGCAAATGATTCAATAGCAGAGGCAGTTCTAGAACCCTCATAAGGTGTTGGGGAGTCCTTATCAGCCCCAAATACCAGAATGGTAGGGAATCCTTGCACTTTGAACCTGCTCATCAAGGACTGGAAACCTCACACTGTCAATAGCCACTTCAAATGAGAAGTATAACAGCAAAAAACCTGATTGCTATCTATTTTCATCACCAGAGTTCTTGAAGAGCATTATACCATGAAGAAAATTTTGTGCTAAAACCAAAGGCTCAAGAAATATGTTCTATCAATGACAAAAAAGAGTTTAAAGTCCATTAAAAAAAAATAAAAAAGGAAAAAATTAGTCATCCATAAGTTTTAATTTGGTGGGATAAAGGTTGAGAATTGAGTTTACAATATAGATAAGAGCTTAAATTTAGATTATGTTAGGATTTTTTTACTAGAAGTAGGAGCAAGTTAAATATGTTATTTTAGTTTAGATATATTATCCTAGTTGTTTAAGACTTATAGAATTTCTATTAGAAAAGGATTTAAATTTATTAGGAACCTTTTCCTACAAGAATAAGAGTTTTAAGAACGTCCCTATAAATAAGTGTATAGCCAGCCCTTCAATAACAACATATCCTCAATCTTCTTTCTACAAATTTGATTTTTTAATCAGAAAGTGTGATGCTTTCTTGTAAAGGTGCTTATTAGACCTTGGGGATGATTCCTAAATTCTTACTATCCATTATTTTTGTTCTTTGGCACACGCCAACAATTCTAACCTAAAGTTCCCAGTAATCAAAGTCCTAAATTCTATTCATATCAAGCCGAAATTCCAACAATATTAAACCCTGAAATCCTAGAGTAAATTTTCAGCAATCAAATCTCATCTATACCTAATCTGAAATTTCAGCATTCCAAGTTGAAATTCAGATCTAAAACTTGATATAGCAGTCTAATATTAGCCATATTTCCTAATTTTGTGAGGTTGAGCTAATAGTTAATACTTCTTTTATTTATCCTACATCAATTTAATATTAGAGCTCTGATTCACAGTGGCAGCATGTAGTTGGAGGCCATCTAGAAGAATATTCAGTGACCAAAAAGGGAATAAAATACATTTGAGTTTTTCGAGATATAAACAGCTTGAACCTTAATGACCCTCTACCACCAGGTGCTCTAAGAATTAGTCTAGAAACCAACACTGAATAGCAATCTACACTGGATGTCGAGGGTAAAGAAGGCAAAATCCAAAATGAAGAGGCTACAGCTAATCAACAGCAAGTGGAGCTAGGAAATTAACGCCTACCAAGATATCCAAGACAAAGAAACCCACCAATAACACTTAAGAGAGCACATGCGAGACTTCAGAGATAGAATTGAAACACATACTTGAAGCCCCTAATAATATTACTAAGAACATGTGAATAATTGGAACATAATTCTTCCTATGGAAGAATTTTCATACGAAAGTTCTATAAATAGGTCAATTGGCCAGAGCTTTTTTAAGATAGTTTCGGGAAAACCTATTGATAAGGTTCCTTTACCGCAACTAAGAAGTGTTAGTGTTGAAGCTGAATATTTTTCACAACACATGAGGGATATCTTTGATGAGGTACAAAGAACGATAAAAACCAACAATTTGACTTATAAAGAACATGTTGATCAACAGTGTCGATTGGTGAAATTCAATAAAGAAGATATGGTAATGGTAAGGATCCGTCTAGAGCGTTCTCCAAAAGGAAATATAAGAAACATCATTCACGGAGTATTAAACCTTTTAAGATCCTCAAAAAGATAAATGTTAATAGTTATGTGTGGAACTACCAAGTGAAATGGGAATTAGTCATATCTTTAATGTTGTAGACTTAATTATTTATCATGAACATGATGGTATGTAATCTCTGATTGTAGCTGCCAAAATTCCAGCCACTCTTCTTCTTGAGGAGATAGAAGCTGTTCTTAATGAACCCACAAGAGCTAGAGGATATCAACAGTTTCTATAAAGTGAAAAGGAAGATCAATTTTTGACAATACTTGAATTTCAGAAGTTTGAGTCCAGACTTCTATGAGCAGTATTTATCAAATTTTATGTCAAAGATAACTTCAAACAAGCTGAATAAAATTGATGCAAAATATCTTCAAGTCCAAAAGAAATAAAAGAGAAAAAATAAGCCAACCACAAGCTTTAATTTGGTGGAATGAAAGTTGGGAATTGAGATTATAGCAAAAACAAGGGGTGACATTTAGATTATATTAAGATTCCGTATTAGATAAGCAATAGTAGTAAATCAAATATGTTATTCTATATATTATCCTAGTTGTTGAGGACTTACAAAATTTTTGTTAAAATAGGATTTAAATTTCTATAAATTTGAGTTTTCAACTAGAAGATGTGATACTTTCTTATAAGAGTGATTCTTAGACACTATAAGTGATTCCTAGATTCTTACTCTACATTGATTGTGTTCTTCACTAAAATTCAGCAATTCTAACATAGAGTTTTTAGCAACCAAAATCCAAAATTTTAGTCATATCAAGCCTAAATTCTAGCTATATTAAAACCTAAAATCCTAGTCCAAATTTTCAACAAGCAAAACCTAAAAACTCTCGTACACCAAATCTCAAATTTCAATAATCCAAGCTAAAACTCAGACCAAAAACTTGATATTCAATATATATTTCCTAATTTTATAAGTTTTAGCTACTAGTTAATACTTCTATTTGTCCTACATCAATCAAACTTTGATACCTTAAGTTATATTTTAGATAATTTCAACTTATAGAATCAAAATATTTCCAAGCTCTAAGTTGGGATCCCGTCAATGTACTTGAAGCACTGCTATCTATTAGCAAAATATTTGAATGCTTCTAGAAAGCAATAAAACATAATTTTGAACATATAAATCAAATAAATTAGAATACACTAAAACCAAAACTATTTTTCTACAATTACGACTCCTTTTCATTAAAGAATTATTTTTGTACAAATACGTGTAGAGTTCAATATTACCTGCTCAACATCACAATCGACATGACCCAGCTTCACCTTACCCTTCAAGTTTGCTGCAGCCTTTTTCCACTCGGGAGCCAATTTCTTACAATGTCCACACCTTGGAAAGAATAATGTACATCATACTTTGCAACATTATTCATAGAATAAAATCTTGTAGTAACTCACAAGAAAAATTGGAGATAAATGAATACACACATATTAATTTTCTATCAACAAGGAAAAGTTATTAGTTTGATGACAGCATCTCAAATCATCCTTTGGAGAAACGATATGAAGAAAGATACAGAGTATTGGTACATATTTATAATGGTTAGTAGTAACTAATTTATAGAATAATCTACTATGATCAAGTAGAATATCAACCCTAACTAATACAATCATATCTAAATAGATTATTTGATTTTATCTAATTTGTAACACTCTCCCTCAAGTTGGAGCATAGATATTAATCGTGCTTAACATGTTACAAATATAATTCACCCGAGCTTCAGTTAAAGTCTTTGCGAAAATATCCTCACGTTGTTCTCCAATTTTGACGTATCTTGTGGAAATCAAGTTTTGTTGTATTTTTCACAAACAAAGTGACAATCTATCTCGATATGATTAGTTTGTTCATAGAACACATGATTATAAGTAATATGCAATGTTGCTTGATTATCACACCATAACTTTGCTAGCAATGAAGTTTTAAAACCAATTTCCATTACGAGTTGGGATATCCATATTATTTCATACGAAGATTGTGACATAGCTCTATACTTTGACTCTACGCTAGATCTGGACATGACCTATAACTTACTTTTCCATGAAACTAAATTTCCTCCAACGAATACACAATAAATAGTACTGGATCTCCGATCAATCTTAGAGCCTACCCAATCAACATCTAAGAAACACTCAATATGAGAATGTTTTTGGTTTTTATATAGAATCCCTAGACCAGGAGCTCCTTTTAGGTAACATAATATTTTTTCTAGAGCAGCCCAATGATGAATGGTCGGAGAAGGCATAAATTGGTTTACAATATTGACAGAGTATGCAATATCAGGACGAGTTATTATGAGATAATCCAATTTTCCAACCAATCTGCTATACTCCTCATGATCTTTAAAGGAGCACTGCATGCCTTAGCCCTCCTCTTTCTAATCTCAATTAATAGATGAAGTACATACTTCCTTTGGGACGAGAGAATGCCTTTCTTACTTCTTATCACTTCTACCCCCAAAAAATATGTTAAAGCCCCTAAATCTTTTGTATGAAATTGACTATGAATGATCAAGGATGAAATGCTCATAGTATCACTTCTAATAATAACAATATCATGTACATATACAAGGAGAATGATACCAAATGTAGAAAGTCTATAGAATACTGAGTGATCAGAATTGCTATTATTCATCCCAAACTTTTCCATTGCCTGACTAAATTTTTTAAACCAAACACAAGGACTTTGTTTTAAACCATATAGGGACTTAAGAAGACGACAAACTTTTCCATTCTACCCCTGAGATACAAAACCAGGTGGTTACTCCATATACAATTCCTCCTAAAGGTCTCCATGTAAGAAAGCATTCCTGATGTCAAACTGATGTAGCGTCCAGTCATGAGTAGCTATCAAAGAAACAAAAGATTATTGCTACAGATTATTTGATTTAATCTGTAACAATAATCTTTTGCATTATATAGCTTGTTAATTGATCATCAATAATGAAATACAATGTACTGATGTTCAATTAATCTATAACAATAATCTGTTGCATGTTACAGCTTGTTAATTGAACATCAGTACATTGTATTTCATTAAATACCTTTGTCAATGACATGTTATGAGGTACAGATAATTAATTTTTTATATGCAATATATGATTACCTATATGTTCATTTTATGAACCTACAATGCACAACTTTACCATACACCTGTCATTTGATAAAGACATTAAAGAAACAATTTGTCAAGCCACAAGTTATATGGAGCAGATGTATCTTTCAATACATTGCAACTACTTTTGTAAATAAATAATTAACAGCAAGCAATTTTCAGCTCAATCTAGGATGAGTAGAAAAACTACCAGAACACTTACCAAGGTGCAAAAAATTCAACAATCCAAAGTTCTTTACTTTTGAGCACCAGCTCATCAAAGTTGCGAGAGTTCAATTCTACAGATGCATTAGGTTCAGATTTCTCACTGGAACCACCGGTTGATTTTTCACTCAAACGGTCTTTCAAGAGTGACTTGATCTGTAAAAGGACCAACAGGGTTCGATCATATGCAAGATAAAATGAATGCGTGTGTGTGTGTGTGTGTTTGTGTATATCAAATTACTCCTGAAACCAATAACCCATATCAGACCTGCTGGAGTGTAAATTCCGCAATAGGTTTTACATCCCTAGCTCCTTGGTAATCTACTGGAGGCTTTCCGGGGATAAACACCTTTATAGTTGGAAAACCCCTGATGCCATATTCCTGCTCCGTAATAACACTTTGTCGATCAAACCACCAACACCAAGAATATTAAAAGATTGGATTTGGAAAAAAGACGCTGTTTAGTTCTGAGTTGAACCTGAGCAAGAGACTTGTGTGCATCAGCATCAAGAGCTGCAACAGTTGCAACACCTTTCAAAACAGTAGCCGCTTTCTCCCATGTTGGAGTGAGAGCTTGACAATGTCCACACCAAGGAGCAAAGAACTCAACCAAAACTACTCCATTCGAGTTTAACACCTATATCATTGATTAAGTTTCAAAATTTGCAGAAGGCAAAATGAAACTGATCATGTACTAGTACTAGTAGACCGCCCATATATTGGATCATTGAATATAGGAATTGAATAACACCATAACCTAATGGAAATGGATAAGATGTAGAAATCTGAAGTATTATTATACCTTGGACTTGAAGTTGGAGGGAGTGAGTTGGAGTACAGGCGATGATGGCCCGTAAAGTGCGAAACTCAGATTCCAACCGAACATCATTATCAAAACACCTATCAACAATGTCACCCATTCTGATCGTCTCATGTCTTCTCTATTTTTTTCCCCAAAGTTCTATCCCTCTCTTTCAATTTTCCTGCCCAAACGCCAAGCGAGATGAATAACACTCCGCTGCGAGCAGGCTACGTGTTCCCTCCAATAGAACCATGACACGTCAGGCATTAAATTTTAAATCTGCTTCTTATAAACATTTCACGATTGCTGAAAATTAATTTAAAAGAGATGTGAAAAACAAATGCCTTGTTCTCTAATTTCGACGTTTCAAGTCTGGTGGAAGCTTTATTTTCCCTAATTTTAATTGTTTGAGAGTGCAATTAGGTAAATTGGAAAAATCAAATAAGTGTATCTGTTGGAAAATCTCATGCGCAATCAAAAAAAAAATTTTTCATTCAATTTTGTAATAGTTAAAATAATTTTAAATTATATAATATAATCAATGAATATACAAAATAAAGTGTAAATTTGAATTTGTGCATATTATTTACTCACATTAAGCATAAATGTGGGATTTCGACCTTAAGAATAATTTCATCATTATATTGTACTTGCTTTTTTATTCTTGCTTAGATCATATTGTTAGACTAGAGATATCAAAATGATAAAAACATTTAGATTTAAATAGTTGTTTTGGCTTTTTTTTCTTTGATTAGGAGTAACCAATTTTGAGATTTAACCTTTTCTTTAATTGATGATATCCACGTTGATAGCCAATTATCCTGCTTTTTTTTTAAGACTTTTCATCTATTTTTTAAACCCTAAAGGATTTGTATTTTCTTGATTGTATAAAACTTAGATTATACTTTGTGCTCACTATTGTTGGTGCATAATAATTATTATATTTAATTCTTTTTAAGTGCATTGTTGTTACAACCTTATATGCTCTCAAAAGTGTCTTCAAGTTCAAGGTTTAAAAAAAAGTTTAGAGAGTGAGAATAATTATTATTGTGCCAGCTTAAATCTTTACTGAAGGACCTATGTTATAAAGAACCAATTTTTTTGTAGTCTTGTTTATGTACATTTCCTTTACATTGTTACCATTTGATGATCCTTTTCATACCTTTACCCAAACCTTATTACATCTTATTTAAAAGACATTTTGATTTTTGCTTCTAGTTAAGTTATTAACGGTGAAGATGTGATTTTATTTCAAACTTATGGATAAGATTCCTTTTATGTATTGATTTGATGAGTTTCAATGTAACCCTAAATACTTTGAGTGAATCCTTTGTGTAGGTGTGAAATTTTATGCATTTAATTTTAGAAAGATTGTCAATTTGATTGTTATTGATAATGGTTTATAGACGTTTGTTCTAGGACTTCTAGATTCTAATCATATGTTGATTTGATTTATAAGATATGGTAACTTATGGTGTGGATGGATAGGTTAAGAATGAATAAGAATAGATGTTTTTAAGTTTTATTATTTGGATTATGAATTGCTGGAGGAGAAGGAAATTTTTAAATGTGGGGAATTTTGAAAAAAAACTTAGTAGACTATATTTGTAATCCTATATTTCATGCATTTTGTATGTTTATTTAATAGTATTTACTTTTTTGGCACTTAATTCATTCTCAATAAATTTTTTGGTCTTAATTACCTTTATATATCAAAAAGAAAAGAAGTCGGGTGAAATCAAGAAAGAAAACCACAGAATTAAAGCTATTTTGGAAGGACACACCTATATCGATGAAGGACATGCTCATGGAATTTGATTTATGAGAAAAAAAGTTAGATAGAGCATTGGTCAATTATAAATGGTTTATCAAGTTTAAACATAGTATAGCTTAATTTAATAACTCTCTAAGTTTTGATCATTCTCTCATTAAGATTCTTAATCTCTTTAGGGTACATATGATAGCTTTCCCATTTAGGTTCTTCAACTTCTTGAGAAATGCTAACGATTTCTAGGAGGCATTAAAAGAGGGTTTCAGCTTAAATGTTCCAAGCTATGCTTCTTAAAGATTATATATAAGACTTATGAGAATCAAGAAGGAGCTTAAAAGGCTAAAGTTAAGTATACAGTCAGACTTTGAATTAACACTTAAGACAATTAGACAAAATCTTATGTAAAGATAAAGAGACATATATGATAGTCCAACTGATGTTAAGGGTGTTATGGCTCAAAGAGGGAGATAGCAACTCCAAAATCTTTTATAGATCCCTTCTTGGTTAAAGGAATCACAATAAAATTTCAAGCTTAAGAGATGACGATGGTGCCATTTTCTGGGGTCAAAATGAACTCCTATCTCATGCATAGATTATTATCAAAGCATCTTAGAGTCCTTAGCTTGGAGTGCTTCCTTTGTTTTATCTAATAGCACCATTGTTCCTAGGATTTTGTCATCTTAAAGGAAATTGAAAGTTTTTTTTTCATTTTAATCATAAAAAGGTCTAGATCTAGTTGGATTTAATACATTTTTTATTAGAAATCTTACGATTCTATTAAAACCTATATTTGTGAAGTTGTTTTAGAATTCTTCTCTAGTTCAAGGATGTTAGCTTGGAATAAAACTTATTTATGTTTGCTTTCAAATACTCATAATCCCTATTCCTTGAAAGATTGTAGGTCAATCTTTTATTCTAACACCTTTTAAAAGATAATTTCCAAGCTATTTGCTTTAAAGAATTAAGCACATTATATCATCTTTTATGAGTTATTCATAAATAAAATTCACTGAGGGAAGAAGTATAGGGGATAAAATCATGCTTGTCAAAGAATTATTAAAAAAAACTACCCTATGGATGGATCCAGTAAGAATTGTGCTTTAAAGATTAATCTTCATAAAGCATTGATACTATAGATTAGGGCTTTATTCTCTATTCTCTATTCTCTATTCTTTATAAGCTCTTAGCTTCCAACTATATTCATATTTTGGATAAACGAATACATCTCCACTACTTCCTTTAGAATGCTCATCTGTGAAGGTTTAAACATTTTCAAGGGATTTAGAGGAATTAGAAGAAGGGATCCGTTATCCCCTTACTAGTTTACAATTTATGTCGAAAGTCCTCTCCATAGTCATTCTTCATAATATAAGTATAGAGAATGGATTCAAATTTCACAAGAAATATGAATAACTACATATTACTTAGATAGCATTTACAAATGACCTTTTGATATTCTTTGGAGCTAATTCAAGTTCTATTGCCTAATTTATAAAGTTTGTTAATGAATTCAACAATCTCTCATGCCTATGCATTAACAGAGATAAAAATTTCCTAATGATCTTAGTTATTGCTTCCCATTCATCTCATAAACTTCTAAGAATATTAGGTCTGGTGCTTAATCTCCACCTTTTACCTATTTAGGCGTCCATATTACCTCAAAGATGATCTCATATATAGACTTTCAAGTTTTTTATGATGTTATAAGAAAAAGACTTGGGAATTAAACTAACAACTGCTTTTCTTATGTAGGCAAATTGCAATTAATCATCTTTGTGCTTAGCAATCTGTATGCTTATTAGTCATCTCAATTATTCTCTCTAAGAAGTAATCTATTTAGAAACTTCTTCCAAATGGGTGATTGAAATACTAAACTATATGGCAAGGTAAGTTAGATAGATATATGTCTACTAAGGCAAGAAGGGGGATTAAGTATATAATATATCCAGTTAATAAATAAGTTAATTATGGCAAAGAGACTTTGGAGAATTATCAATAATAAAGAGTCTTTGTGGTTTAAAGGGGTCCATAAACATTATTTGAGAAATAAGAACATACATATTATCAAGCTTAGGAAGGATACTTTTTATAGCATATTTCAAATTCTAAAGCTCAAGGAAACCATGTAGCCTTTGATTCAAATTAGGTTTAAAAATAAGAATAATACTTGGCTGTGGACTAATAATTAGAGTGCTCTTTCCCATTATGCTTGCATCCTAACTACTCTAGTATGATGGGTTCTTTCCTACTAATGGTAGAGTTAATTCTCTAATTAATGGAAATAATTGGTACTATATTAATATGAGTTATGGTTTCTTTTACAGTTACTTTCCTCCATAATTTCTTAATCTCAATCAAGAGGATGTATTTTTATAGTTAAGCCATTCTTTAGGAAAGCTCATTAATAAGACATGCAAATATGTGCTTAAACTATCTACTCACAAAGTTAGCTAGTTAAATTGGTCTAAAGCAAGTACCTTGGCTAGTTGTGATACTTAACTACCTTTGACAAAATTAACAGTGATTTATTTCCTCTTCCTAATCCCGCATTTAGATTATGTATGGAATGATCTAAACACAAAAACCACCTTTTTTTTTAGGTAGCCATTCTCTAATCAGTTATGGAAGTACATTATAATAATAAGCAATCATAACTATTAGATTATTAAATGGAGAAGTATACTCCACTAGGTCTAGATTTCACTACAACTTAGAAAGGGGGATGCCAAACTTTTCTAAATAACACTTGGTTTTAGTATTTATAGCATATGGTGGGAGAAGAATCAACATATTTTCAAGAATCATCATATATATTTCCAAGAATCATCATACTCAGGTTAATATGGTGAGTCAAAGAAACATTATAAGGATAAGATAATTAGAATTAATAAGAGGTGTTGGTCTTTCATTTGATCTAGGAATATCTTCGAGATGAAACCTTTAAGGGATAGGTTTAGTGTCAAACTGAGCTTAATAGCTTAGTTAACTTTGTATTTGTCGACTTCCTTATAGATTAGATGTAGCTGTTAGTTTTTACTTTCAAAGTTCTTTTGTCACAATAAGCTTAGTTGTTAAGGCCCTCTTGCTTTAGTTACTTGCCCATCTGAAGGTTTGCTTCATTAGCTACTTTGGTATGCTTCATATGTGTAATTTTGCCTTTTGCCTAGTAATACATATTTTTAATTCCCAAAGAAAAGAACTACCACTATAGCTATTACACATATTTTCGTTGATTGTTAAACGCTGTGAGAAATTGGGGCACACAATTATAGGTGTTGATACAATGCCTTTCTGGAGTTCCTAAATTGGCCTTTGTTAATTCTCTCCCCACTTCCATTTTGTAGCCACCTATTTCCTTAATATTTTATTCAAAGTATTAGCTAAGATCTTGTAATGCTTAATAAACCTCTTGTATTAGCTTGTCAATTCCAAAAGTTCCTTTAAAGATTAAGGTATATGCCAGTATTACACAGTTGCCACTTTTTTCAAATAAATAGATAACCCCAAAGAAAAAGTTAAATGGCCTAAGTAATCTATCTATCTTGTACTAAAAATACATTTCCTTTTTTTAAATAAAGATTTGATAAGTATGAAGTGTTTGCATAAACTTGCTCCAGCTGTTGTTCAAAGGAACCATTGTAAACCAAAATTTTTTGAAGAAGTCCATTATGAATTTCTTAAGGTAAGGCCTAAATATCTCAATCATAAGACTTTGGAATGCTGAAGATGCATTGGTTAACTTGAAGAGCATTACCAAGAATCTATAGTGGCCTTTGTGTGTTCTAAAGGTTGTTTTGAGCTCGTCCTTTTAAATACATAGATGGTCTTTCCACCTTTAAGTTATCAAAGGAATGATCTAGTGTGAAATTTTTCTTACACTTATAAAATGATCCTTTGATTCTAACTCCATCAAATAATGGAAAATCTATTATGATAAATCTCATGGGAATAATATAACTTTCTTTCTCCATGGAAGGATCAGTAGTCACACCTACATTATCCTTTTTATTATGTCTAGTTTATGTTGCTTTAAATTGCCTTCATATCTTAATTTTGGTTACAAATCCTTATGTTTTGATCCAAATGTGAGATAGATAGATTGAAATTAGTGTGGATATAGCATGAATGTTAATTGGATTATTTTATGAATTTTACATAAAGGTTGAAGGGAAAGTCACAAATATTTTTCACGAAAAGAGAAATAAAAAGGAAGAAAAGTGGTGACACAACAAGTCACCATCGTGGTGATAAAACTTGTCACCACCATGACAAGTGCCCTCAATGGGGTAACTCAACTAGTCACTTCCATGACTACTCCATTATATTCAATTAATTATTACGCGTGCAGGTTGACGGCATAACAACTTACAAACCTAAACCTAGACTCATGCTATAAATGGAAAAGGAATAAGAGGCAAAAGGGGGGCGAAACCAAAAAGTTTAACAAGACACTCATTCGGCAGGGACTAAAAGGAGATAGAGAGAAGTGTGGAGAAGGAGAAGGAGAAGGAGAGAGCTTCAACTGAGAAGAAGCAAGGAGAAGAACAACAGAAAGGGGTGGGCAGTGTGAGCAGTCAATCATTTTGGGTGAACATCAACTAAAAGCAAAGGGTCAGGGCTAATATGGAAAGTTTGAGAGTAGCAGGAGCAACTCCCTCACCCACTATTGTTTGCTCTTTCTGTTTACTATTTTTATTGTTTTGCTACATTTACTTCTCTTTTATATAGACTTATGCCCTGTTATGCTTAATCGACCCATACTCTGTTAGCTTTTGATAGTTTATTTAGGTTATTTACTTAGTTTTATTGATTTAATACTTTTTTATACTGATCAAGATGAGATTTAAGTGTTTAAAGATGATGAATCTTGTAATTTATGTGATGGGCTTATCTCTTTTCTTGAGGATTAATGTAGCTATTTTAGTCAAATATGCATGATTGAGGGATTATGTTGTTGTCTTATATCTGGTATAGTATCTAAACTGAATAGCATGATCAAACTTTGCATCATCATTTTGGTATTAAATGAAGGACTAAGATGAGAAGTTTAATATGGAACGAGAAACTATAGATGCTTAGGTTAAGAATTAGAAATATATTAACCTAAATGGTAATTGCTAGTCAGGTTTTCATAATTAACTCGGGTGATAACTTGTCGAATACAAAAGTTAGATTAGTTAATTACTCGAGTTTATCTTAGGGCCAAACGGTTAATTTTGGTAGGACAACTATCCAATCATTTCCCCTTAATCATACATAGGAGATTAAATTAGTGAAATTAATTCTCAAGAGTTTTCCACTTTGATTGCAACTCGTTTTTGCTTCCGATCGATTTAGTTTACTTTTCAGACTAATTTGTAATTTTCTTTAAAGTGTTCACTCAACAATCAAAATATAATGTTTAGGATTGCTTTTGTTTTTGTTTTGTTCAAAATTAATTTAAGTTAACCAATTTCACCTCCGTGGGAAACAACCTTAGGTAATTAACTATAACTACCTTGTAGGCTTACAAGTAGGATAGCCTAGGTCTTTTTAGAACTTTTTGGGCACAACACTTTCTCGTTTTAAATAATAAATAAAAATAAAAACAACAAAGATATATTCTTTTTTGGGAGAAATTGAAAACTTTCATTAAATACAACAAAATACATAATAAGGAGTCTTGTTCATGTGTGGGAGAGCCACGTACAAATAGAACCTAAAAGTAAACAAAGACGACATCGTACTACCACAAACTAATGTTTATCAATTAGGGTAAAATGAACTCTTTTCTCGAAATTTTGAGTCTTTACCCGATTAGGTCTGGCGATTGTGAAGCGAAAGTTGAAGCTCTAGTTTCTCTGGTTGGTCCAGATGATCTAATTCTAGTGACACTGAAGAGCAGACCCTTCTCCTTTTGACATGGTACCAATTATTCTTCTCAAGTAACAACTTTCCTTCAGTCATCTATTAGGGATTAGAACTTTCTATAAAACTCTAATCACTTTCTTCTTTTCCGGAGGTGAGATGGACCTTTCTGAAGGCTTAACTCTTCGGTGATAGTCCAAGGATGGAGAACACCAATTAGGTCAATTTTGATTTTTGTTTCCATACACTTCGCGACTCTTCTTCTAACGATCTCTTAGGTCAAGTCTGAGATGCTAACCTTTGAGTTTCTTCTTTCCAGATCTTGCAATATCTGAAGGAGGGGAGGCTTTCTAGGGTTGCCCATAAGGGGATCCGTCTCAGGTAAGTTTATTCCCTTTGGTTGTGTTCGATTTTTGGTTTAATCTGGATATTTTTCTTACGATCTTTCTTAGGTCTTCACAAGGAGTCTCTCCTTGGAATGGTTAAGGTTCTGGCTTAAATAGATCCTCATCTCACCCACGGTGCTTCAGCTAAAGTCTCAACACTGGTAACATTTTCTTCCGAACTCTTCTATTATTAGGGCATTTTTCAGATGCTCATCTGATTCGTGCTTAACTGATCCGTGTGTAATTTCTTGAAGGGCTTCGGGTTTCAGGATATCCAGTGAGAATAAGTCCACGAACAGCATTCACTCAGAATTGAATATTCTAGGTAACTGATTCTTGAATACTGCATTGTTTCTTAGTTCTGTGAATGGATATCTGCTTGT
>JANSVA010000009.1:5771488-5782777 GCA_025504915.1 Erythroxylum reticulatum | reverse complement strand
TTTAATCATAAAGTTTCTCAAGCTTTATAATCAAGTCCAACTTGATTAAATTAAATTTGCTCTCCCCAACCCAATATTTAATCATAAAGTTTCTCAAGCTTTATAATCAAGTCCAACTTGATTAAATTAAATTTGCTCTCCCCAACCCAATATTTAATCATAAAGTTTCTCAAGCTTTATAATCAAGTCCAACTTGATTAAATTAAATTTGCTCTCCCCAACCCAATATGAGATATTTAATAAATAAGGATCAATATAAGATATTGAATCTTATTTAGGTATAATTGGTATTTAATTAAAATTATTTATAATCTAATTAAAGTTTAATTTAAATTAGTGTTTAATTTTAATTAAATTACTAAAACGTCCAAAGCTTATTATAAATAGGCTTGAGCTCTATGGAGCTAGCACTTCATGCTTAAGCCTCTCTGTAAAAGTTACAGAGTTCTCTCAACCAATTATGTGGATATCGTTGGAGGTCGGACACTTGTGCAACTTCAGTGATTGTGACATATCGGTTTTGAAAACGGTTTAAGGGATGCATCAAGATAAAGATCAATCTTTGGAATAACGTAGGAATTAAAATTTTGCTTTATTTTGATTCGTTTTAATCATTTTATAGAATTAAATAGATCATGGTTTTTTGGAAATCAAAAGTCACAAAAAAGTTTTGAAATTATTTCGCTACGGTTCGGATTAGATCTCGACCCGATTTCCCAACAATTATGTAGGAAGATCCATTATCCACCGCCCTATACCCACTCATAATAAAGGATTTTAAAAAGATGATGAAAATGGTTGCTGTAAGGAATATGAATTTTAAGCATTTTCTTAATACAAAAAACTAGGAATCCTGGGTCTTAATTTTGTTAATGATTTATTTCTATCATCTAAAGATGATGGAAGCTTAGTCTCCTCTTGCATCACTCATCGAAAAATATTTAATAAGATTTGAAGCCTAAGTATAAATCAAAATAAACGTGTCGTGTAAAAATCAAAATAAAAATGTCGTGTATCTATCAACAAGTTCTTCCATTCAACCTAATTAGCAATCATCGATCACAGGGTTTAAGCTTTATTAGCTTTAATTAAAATACCTTGGAGTGCCTACTTCCTAAACTAGACCTAACTATGCTAACTCGAAGCCTTTACTAGACAAAATTTAAAGTAGAATCAGTAATTGGAGTCATAAGTCCTTATTACTAGCTAGTAGAGCTCAATTCACAAACTTGGTCTTTAACTTTATAAGTGTGTACTAGTCTTCTCAACTAGTATTTCCATGATGTAATACTTAAGAGATTTTTATGCTTTGGTTGTAAGGTGAATGAATCAAAAGCTAAGGGTAAATGGTCCAATGTTTGCCAACCAAGAAGGGAAGGAGGCCTTAATGTAATTCCACTCAAAGTAATTAATCAAGTGCTACTAATAAAGAAGGGATGGAGATTACTTAGTGATAAGAACATTTTATGGGTTAAATGGGTTTATTAATACTACATTAAATGAAACAATTTTTGGAATTTCAAACTTCCCACTAAAGCCTCTTCAATCACAAGGTTGATAGTCAAAAATAAGGGACAA
This sequence comes from Erythroxylum reticulatum, assembly GCA_025504915.1. Classification (NCBI taxonomy): domain Eukaryota; kingdom Viridiplantae; phylum Streptophyta; class Magnoliopsida; order Malpighiales; family Erythroxylaceae; genus Erythroxylum; species Erythroxylum reticulatum. The sequence continues at coordinate 5,781,199 of JANSVA010000009.1, read as the reverse complement.
GCTAACAAAGTAATGCATCAATATTGTTGGAAATGGGAAGATCACTTTCTTTTAGTTTGATAATTAGACTCCTTCTAGTACTTTCAAACAACATAGCGAGCTAACTATAAGAAGAAGATTAATCTAACAAAATGCCACAATTACACAAGATTTATCATCATGTAACATTTTTAAAGGAGTTCTCCCTAATTTAAATCAAATTACGTTCTTGAATAATTTCTAGCTATAAGATATTATTGATGATTAAATCAATTGGAAGCTTAAAAATTCAGTTAAATTTTCATTAGCCTTTTATAGGAAATTATGTGCATATTTGAACTTTGAAGTAAGTTGGTACATAATTATATAGAGTAAGGACCAGGTTAATAAAGTTGTTTATGTACTATGACTAATAGTTCAAAATAAACTTGCCACTTTAGATAGGTTAAATAAATACTTATACACTCCAAACTAGTATGTCCTCTGTAAAGCTTCTTCAGAGTCATATTAGCACTTGCTCCTTTAGTGTAACTACATGAAAAGAGCTTGGACGACATTATTAAACCTATGTGATCTATATAACCATCATCTCAACTGGAATGGCATAGTTGAATGGAACTTGAAACTAAAAAATAGAATTAAGGGTCATGTTTGGATGTTTAGTGCAGCTCTTTCCCTTCTAGTGGCATACATATAGGATGAGAGAAACAATAGCATTTTCTCTAGTTAGTTCTTAAAAAATCTATGCTCATTAAGTTGCATGATAGAATCATGTTGCATATATACTGATGAAAGGATAAGCACAAACTCAATTTCATTATCTAATTTAATTGGCGTATACCATAAATTAGATTATCTAATGTTGTAACTAGTGTTTCTTCTCTATATATACTAAATAAGTCCTTTAAAGTAGAATTCTTGATAGATGTAATTTAGCTAATGTTATCCTTAATGACCTTTTTGTTGGGTTTTGATCTTCCATCACATGCATCAAAAAAAGAAAATAATAGTGGAAATATAAAACAAAACCCAAAAATCTAAAAACTTTCAAATGCCATTGGATGTCACTTTAACAAAACATTAACTTAAGATGTGTACCTAACCATCTACTTCATTCTTCGTTGTCTTCACCATTTCGTCTTAAAATAAAGCATAATGAACAAAGGAGGACGTCTCTGATGAAATCCAAATAAAGAGTGAAGCCTGAAACCTTTTAGGAATAATAGCTAGAACGCACACAAAGTACTAGCTTTGTGATGTATTCTTTGAGAGAGTGTTTGTAGAGAGTGAAAGAAGATGATGAACACTTCACCAAAAAGTCTCTTATTTTTCACAAAACACTTGAATGAAAATTGATGTTTGTTACACCCTTTAGCCTTCATCTAACCCCTAACATCAATAGAGAGTTATTGGGAATTAAGTGGCTTTTAATCCCACTTAATTTAGCATGAAACTTCCACCCATTCTTTAAAGGGTAATTTTGTCTTCTTGCTTATTAAAGGGTAATTTTGTCATCTTACCTAATAAGCAAGGTTCACATGTGTCATATGATTCACAATCAAATGAGCCTAAACTACCACACTTATGTAGCTTAGTCATACATCTCTTATATCTTGGATTTCCATCCAAAACCATTTTACTCATTCTTTGCATCTTCAATGTGTGTGACCCATTAGGTTTTCAATTATGTTGGCCACTTGAATTATCACTTAATTTAAGCAAGCCAAAAGCAATATCTAGCAATACATCATGAACTCCAATTGATCAAAAAGTCAATGGTTTGACGATGATCCCTCCCATAGATAATGTTCCCGTGCATTTCATCCTTTCACCATCTATACCCCACTTGGTTCAAAGTATGGTTAAAGTTTCAACTCCCATTAGAATGACTACGTTGCATCTAGCCTAAGTGACTTTAGTTCTTTTCCTCGAGGCTCATTACGTAATTGGATATGTCACTAAAGACTATCTTCATGACATCTCCACTCTGGCCAGAGATTCCTAAGTAATGACCCCTACAAAGGTCGTGGGTATCATCTCCTTCTATCAAGAGTGGTGAATCTGTTATTGGCTACTTAATTTCCTTCGAATGCCTCAAGATGTACCTAATCACCATCCTATGAGAAACCTCTAATACGCAACGAGGAATGGAGTTAAAGTATATGAATAGTATCCAAGATATCATTGAGCATCTTAAGTGTAAGGATATTTATAACATTGCTATAATGAGACTATCATTGACACTATAATAGATTATCCACATAATTGTCTCATGGAAGGTCATCCAATGTACTTACTACTCTTAGCAAGCATCCATATGTTAACTTTAAGCAACTTATGCTTACAGCTTATGAGATCCCCTACTTAATCTAATCAAGGAATATAACATGTGCTAGTTTGTCTAGATTAATAATGTCTAGTCTTATTAATCTTATGAATAGGGATAATTTATATAACAACATAATTACACATGATAGTAATCTCATTATCATGATCTCATCATAATTTCCTTCATGCTATGTAATGTATCAAGGAATTGATTAATTTGATTTAAGATCACTATCAATTCATAAAGAATATGAACATCAAATTAATGAAAAAGCCTTTTTATTAATCAAAAGGAATTGTACAATAAGTGCTAAAGGTGATTGCCTTTAGTGCTATTCTCTAACAAACTCCCACTTTCACTAAATCCAATTGCCTTTATATTTAATACCATACACGAGTACATCATGTTCATATCCCTTTTGAGGAATCGACTTAGTCAAAGGATCAGTAATATTCTAATCAGTGAGCACTCTCTCTATCTTTACATCATTCATGACTTCTGTAATCAAATGGTATCACCTAAGTATATGTTTAGATTTCTAAGGAGACCTTGGGTGTTTTGCTTATGCTATGGGACCATTTTTATCACAATGCAACAATACTGGGTCAACAATGCTAAGATCCACTACAAATTCCATGATGAACTTCTTAATGAAAACTGTTTCCTTTACTACATCTGAAGTGGCAATGTATTCTACTTTGATTATTGAATCTATAGTTGTCTTATTTGGAACTCTTCTAACTAACTGCTTGACCATTCAGTGCAAAAAGATATCCTGATTGGGATCTAGAATTATCCCTGTTAGATTGGAAACTAGCATTTGTATACCTGCTCAAAACAAAATATCCTTCTCTATATACTAAGAATACATCCTTAGTTCCTCTCAAGTACTTAAGGATATTCTTGACAACCACCCAATAACCCTCTTGGAGATTTGACTAGTATCTGCTCATAACACTTAGAGCACATAATACATCGGGTCTCATAAATAACATAGCATACATGATTGCTCCTATAACCAAAGTATAAGGGATCAAATTCATAAGAGTCCTCTTATCTTGTGACTTTAGACACACAGATTTTGAGAGTGTAATCCCATGCATCATAGGAAGAAACTTCATAGATCTATCCTCTTAAATTCTTATACCTAAAATATAAATTGCTTCGCTAAGGTCTTGTATAGAGAAATTCTTAGACAACCAAATCTTGGCTAACTGTAAAACTGAGACATCATTTCCTATTAGTAGTATGTCACCTACATACAACATAAGGAATAAGATTGTACTCCCACTAACCTTCTTATACATATAAGGTTCATCAGGATTTTTTGAGAAACAAAACTCTTTGATTATCTCATCAAATTATATATTCCAACTCTTAGATGATTGCTTCAATCCATAAATGGAAATTTGAAGCTTGTATACCTTTTTTCCATTATTGGATATGAAACCATCAGGTTGTGTCATATACACATCCTCAATTAGGTTTCCATTAAGGAAAGATGTTTTCATATCCATTTTTCATATCTCATAAACATAATGATCAGTAATGGCTAAGAGTATCCTAATGGATTTAAGCATGGCTAATGGGCTAAATGTTTTGTAATATTTAACTCTTTGTCTTTGACGATAACCTTTAGCTATAAGCCTAGCTTTATAGGTAACTACATTACCCTCCTTATCAGTTTTCTTCTTGAAAAATCATTTGTACCTTATGGGTTTTATCCCTTCGGGTCGGTCAACCAATTTCCATACATGGAATCCATTTTAGATTTCATGGCTTGAAGCCATTTTCAGATTTTGAACTCTTCAAAACTTCTTCATAGGTAGTAGGCTCATCATCTTCTATGAGCAATACCTCATTATGTTCACTTATGAGAAATCCATATCTCATACGAGTATCCTATTGACCTACAAACTTCTTGTGTATCAAAATATTGAACTATTATTTCGTCATTATGAACAATAGTCCTGGGTTTAGGTAGTTGATTTACGTTTGTTTGACCATCTTAAACTTTCATAAGTTTAATTTTGCTCCCACTGTCTTCTTTTAAATGATACACTTTCTCTAAAAAGACAGCACGCTTTGAAACAAACTCCTTTTTTCTAAAATATTGTAGAACTGATATCTTATCGTTTCTTTAGGATATCTTACAAACAGACACTTATCATATTTAACTTCTAGCTTATCTAACTTAATCCACTTCATATAAGTTGGACAACCCCAAACTTTCATATTAGAAAGATAGGGTTTCTTGTTAGTCCACATCTCATATGAAGTAACATCAATTGACTTTGAAGAGATTCTGTTTAATATATAAATAACAGTCTCAAGTGCATATCCCTAAAAAGATTTTAGCATATTTGTTAATTCCATCATTGACCTCACTATGTCCAACAAGGTTCAGTTTCTCTTTTATACCACACCATTGTGTTATGACGTGTAAGGTGGAGTCTACATGGATATTATCCCATCATATCTGAAATAACTTATAAACTCTTGTTTTAAGTATTCACCACCTCAATCTGATCGAAGAGTTTTAATACTTCTTCTTAGTTATTTCTCTACTCCATTTCTAAATTCTTTGAACTTTTCAAAGGCCTTATATTTATATCTCATCAGATACGGATACTTGTATTGTGAATAATCATTGATGAAGGTAATGAAGTATATGAAATCACCATTGGCGTGTATGGAAATTGGACTATATACATCTGAATGTGTTATGTTTAATAGCCCATTAGTTTGTTTACCCTTTTCCTTAAAGCATAACTTTGGCATTTTGCGTAATAAGTAAGATTCACATGTGTCATATGATTCATAATCAATTGACCATAAACTACCACACTTGTGTAGTTTAGTTATATGTCTCTCACTTATATGGACAAGGTGGCAATGCCATAAGTAAGATGATTTCACATTATCTCATTTTTGTCTTTTATCGTCATTGATATTTAAAACTGGATTGGACATATCTAATATGTATATTCCACTGCATAATATACCTATTGCATAAAGCATTCCATTCAAACTAATAAAACGACCATTGTTACTAAAATTTAAGACTAAAAATTGAAATAATAGTTTTTGTCAATGCAAGTACATACAAACAATCAGCCAATTCGATTACAAGCCCATTAGGGAGTGTCAATACATAAATTCCTATTACTAACATAATGAATTTTGCTCTATTGCTCAATTGTTGGTCAGCCTATCCTTTGTTAAGTTATTTACTACTCCTGAGGCCCTCTGTATTAATACATATATGTAAGCCACGATCGGTATCCAATACCCTTACGTTATTATTAGAAACAGTATTAATATCAATAATTAATAGGTGCTTAATTGATTGTATAATGGGGCTAAAGCATTTTTCAAGAAAGACTTATGGAGGGCTAGACATCTCGACGCTAGTTCAGAGGTGACATCAACATCTACAACCCTGGTTAAGTGTATTTCACTATTTTTTCCCCCTTCTCTCATTAGAAATTAATTATGTTATCTTATGTTAATTGATTTAGGTTTTGTGTATGGATAATTGTATTCTCGTTATTGTTTGATTATTTGTGTATGAACCCAGTGGGTATTATGAAAAGATGATTTTAATGAGTTCATTGAATCGTTTATTTACAAACTCATTGGTAAAATTTCAATATAATCCGTAATTGTATATTAAAATTCATATGTAGCAATTAATGATTCATAATCATTATGGACAACATTACCTAGGTTAAATGACACATCATATGTGGTTATTTCCTTGATTAATCTGTTCTCCTAATTCGTAATGCTACTACCTAGTTAAATATAGAGATCATATACTAGGTTATTCGGTAGTTAGGATTAACTAATGATCGTATCTTAATTAAACACTACCTAAGGGAAAACTTGGCTTAATTATTAACCCATGATTAATAGTTGTTAGGATAGAGAACAACAAATCAATGAAATAAGTTTAATTAAGGTATAGGTTGAGACTGAACCAAAGAACTAAGTCCTTACTGAATTCCCCACTTTTATAATTTTTTGTCTATTTTCTTTAATTTGTTTTTAATATTCTAGTTTCATTTTTTTTTCTAAAGCCAAAACCCCCTAAACCTAAACAATGATTAATTTCACTTCAATAACTTTACATATATTCTCTGTGGGATTGACCTGGACTCACCACTGCTATGATAGTAGTTTAGTCTTTATTTTGACTAGTGTTATGACGCATTGTCAATAATAATCATACTTGAATTAGATGGGGCATCTAACGCCTTCTTCTGCTTTAGTGACTCCAGATAGGCCTCATAGTTCCTCTTCTAATGGCCATCCTTGCCATAGTGGAAGCATATTCCCTTGGGGGCAGTCTCTTTAGCTTTCTTCTTGGCCAAACCTCCCTTAGGCCTTGTGGACTTCTTCTTCTTTTGGTTCTTCCTCTTCGAACTAAAAGAGTCCACCAACATCACAGCCTTATTGTCCTTGCAGACAGATGGCTCAACTATTTTGAACAAGTTGATCAGCTCAAGAATTGTTGTGGATATTTTGTTCATCTGATAATTAAGCACAAACTATGAATAACTATAACTTAAACGAGTTAGAATTAAGTCTATAGTTAATTCATGATCCATCAAAAAACCTATGGAGGCTAACCTCTCAATATAGCCATTCATCTTTAGTGCATATTAAACTAGATATGTCCCCTCAACCATCTTAGGGAAAAGGAACAGTATTGAGGTCTCAAACCTTTCAGACCTAGCTTGCTCATCGAATAACTCCCTCAGAAGATGACTATGGTATGAGCATCTATAGCCTTATGCTACTTTTGCAATTCTAGTGATATAATGGCTAGCATTATACAGCTTGCCATCTCACTATCATCGAGAGGCTTCCTGTATGCCTTCTAATCACTATTAAAAGCATCAGTAGCAGGGGGATTAGGAAGTGATTCTTCTATGATATAGCCTAATTTCTTCGACTTGAGAACTATTATCAAGTTCCTAAACTAGCCTAGGAAGTTAGGTCTAGTCAACTTATTGGCTTCCATAAGTGAGTGTCGGTTAATAATAATGATTATAGTGTCGATTCTTGCAACCTAATGTCGAAGAGAGAAATGGTGTTAGACTAAATGCATGTCAATTAGGACTTTAATAACATGCAATATCGCTCCCACTATTTTCTCACGAATCCATAACCCTCTATATGAATCCAAGAGAACTTGTATAGAAGTTCTCCTAGTGGGTTGATATCTAATATCCCTAAGAATGACCTTGGGTCTACCTAACAAACCACTTTAGGTCAATCAGTAGGTATCGATCATACCGATTGTATTTATAATGCAACTATCAAATCTAATGCTATCAACTGTTGATGTGTTCACTCATATTAGGCTATCAACTCTTAATGCATGTACATCTCATATACATTACCCAACTTCACTTCTGTCCATGTTGGCCTTAGGTTTGCCCAATAAATCAATACTTCTAGTTAAAACCGACCCATTAATTTGAAAATCATATTTCCATGGATCTAACATATTTGTATAGAACGGGCTTGGGTTTGCCAAACAACCTTAACTCTAAGAGAACTTTGGTTCTCACCATATTAATGGAAGGCATTCGTTTTAATATTCTAAGTAAGGGATTTCTACTTAGGTCTTATTAAACTAGGATGGTCTTGTGTGTGTGTATATATATATATGTCCTTGATTTTCGAATTGAGAGAGACATTGAGAGAGAAAGAGATCAAGAATTCTAACTATTTCTTAGATTCATGGACCTAATTCAATTTAGTGGGATCTTTCATTCACAGTTTTTTCCATCAAGAACATTTTGATATTTGTATATTCTTTCCAAAAAAAAGGGGAGAATGAATATTTGTTTGCAATAGTTTCCAAAAAGGTGTTTATATAGATATATAGTTACTATAGCTATATAGCATGATATGGACACCCCAATCATACTAGGCTTAGGTCCATAACCATCCATCATGCTAGTCCAAACAGTCCTAACATGCATTCTCTATTGCATCACATAAGTTTTAGTTGTGACAATTTATGGATCCTTAAATTTTGGAAGTCAATTCAAACCTTAAATCAAATTGCTTACTAATTTTATCTCGACTAAATTTAATTTTACATGCAATTTTGATTTGGAATCTAATATTAATCAAATTAAATTAAACTCCATTTTCTAGAATTTAATTCAAAATTTAATACACCTTAAAATTAGTTGTTTGATGTCAAAATTAAATACTTTAATTTTGTCACACATGCCACTTTCTAGTCATACTAGAAAATTTAATGCTCCACTTAAACTTATTCAAAATTAATTTCCAAAATTTCTCAGAATTTTAGAACATTAAATCATCATTCTATACATCTCCAAGCCATTTCAAATTCATCAAAATACTTTTGGAATCATGAAGATAACTGAAACTACACCTAGACATATAAAAATGACAAATTTGACATCTAAAATTTTTATAGAACTCTAATTTTAAACAAATTCATTTTGACATGCATAATACATCAAAATAAAACATTTTTTATAATTTTTATGTGAATGTTTTGGTTCTAGAACTTTAAAAATATTTATATCACATAAAATATTTTTAAGGTTCTGGAACCGAAACATACACATACAAAATTGTCAAACAAAATAGTTCCATCAATTTCAGCAAAACTGACCAGATCTATTTACTATTTGAAAAATTAATGAAAAATTTAGTTAATTCTGGAAATTTTCCAAAGCACATTCTAATTATGTTCACATAATTTTTCTATAATCAAATTCCAAGAAAAACTTGTTCAACCATAATTTAGCCAACTAACATCATATGTTTTACAGGAAAATAGTTTTCATGCATGTATAAAATTCGAAAATAAATATTTTAATTACATTAAAATCAGTTTTCAATCACAAAAACCATCTACTAAAATCTCATGAGTAGATCAATGAATGAAAATTGTGAAAGCAATTTTTCATAATTTAATTTCGAATTTTCTAGGAATAGAACCTTAGCTGTCACCACCGTGCAATCATATTGCACATATAATAGAAACTACATCTAATAGGCACAAGATGACTCTAATACCTATTTGATCGAAAACAAAAGCATACTAGATTTGGCTAAATGGTAGATTTTAAAAAATCAGAGAAAGTATAATAACAAAATCAACATGTTTAATCCATACATGATATGGTATTAGAAAAATAAATAATATAAGAATAAGATTGAAATTATTATTGAGTCCTTTGCTACAGCTTTGAATCCTTGCTATTGTATCATCAACGAATCCAATCTACCACTTGTTCTCCTTAGACAACTTTGTCAACAAGATTCTTTGGTGGGAAAGGAGAAGAAATATTGAAGAGGTTTTCCTTAGTTGTTGAAAGAACTAAAATGAGACTCTTCTCATT
>JANSVA010000009.1:5645878-5668686 GCA_025504915.1 Erythroxylum reticulatum | reverse complement strand
ATCCTTATACCATATCATGTATAGATTGGCATGATGATTTGGATATATTGCTTCCGCTGCAAATAATATTTCTAAAAGGTTTTGAAATCTACCGGTTCTCCAAATATAACATGCTTTCTTTTTCCAATCCAACAGGAGGAAGAGGTTTCAGTGATGAGAGTAGTGAGAAGGTTACAAAAACACCAAATTAGTTGGAGTGATTCAGCTTTTATTTTGCAAGGTGTCCTAACTTTGAAGGGACACATGTCCTTCTAGGTAGTGACCTACAGGAAAATATAAAAGTGAGCCACTTGTTTTCTTATCATGCTACCAAATGCCACAATTCAATTAGGCTACTTGTCATTCAACTAATATGCCAAATGTCAATGCATTAGCCATACCAAATGTCACTAACTCATAGGCTTACTCATCCAATTTTCCATGTACCAACTTGTCTTGTCACTTGACCTTTTTCTAATCCAAATGTACATTTTAATACCTCACTTCTCTAATGGTAACAATAAATTCCAAATCACTAAGAATGATCCATTAAACCAAAATTCAAGATCAAACCAAAATTCAATATATATACAACTTACAATCATGTCACAATTTTAACACCTATCATATATACCTTTACGAATATGTAATATTTCAACTAGGGTATAATTTGGGGCCTTACATTTCTCTCCCCCTTAAAAGAATTTTGTCCTTAAAACTCATACCTGATGAGAATAATTAATGATACTGAGCTCTCATGGTTGATTCTGGTTCCCATGTTGCTTCCTCGAATCCATGGTGTTGTCAGAGTACTTTCACTAAAGGTATTTGCATATTCCTGAGTTGTCAAACTTCTCTAGCTAAGATGGACATAAACCCTTCCTCATAAGAAAAATATGGTTTTACTTGAATTTCTTGCACAAGAATCTTATGTGTATCATCAAATTGATATCTTCTCAGCAAGGAAACATGAAACATATCGTGCAACTTATCCAATTCTTCAAGAAGAGCTAATTGATAAGCTACTAGACTGATTCTCTTAAGAATATCATAAGGACCGATGTATCGTGGGCTAAGTTTACCTTTCTTCCCAAACCAAAGTATGTGTTTCCATGGTGACACTTTCAGAAATACTTTGTCTCCTACCTGATACTCAATATCTTTCCTTGTTAAATCAGTATAGGATTTTTGTCTATCACTGGCTGCTTTCAATCTTTATTGAATAACTTAAACTTTCTCTTCAGTATCTTTCACAATATCAAGCCCAATCATCTTGTTTTCACTTAATTTAGTCCAATATATTGGAATTCTACACTGCCTCCTATATAGAGCTTCATAAGGTGTCATACCAATACTAGTCTGATAATTGTTGTTATAAGGAATCTCCATTAGAGCACGATAGTTATCCCAACTTTTCAAGAATTCTAACAAACAACCCCGAAGCATATCTTCTAATACCTGACTAATCAGTTCAGATTGTCTATATGTCTAGGGATGGAAAGCGATACTGAACTTGACTTGAGTACCCAAAACCTTTTGTAGACTTTTCCAAAATATTGAAGTAAATCGAGGATCATGATCAGGAATAATAGATAATGGCACCCTATACAACTTCACAATCTCATTCTCATATATATCTGCAAGCCTATCCAATGAATAATGAAGATGAATAGGCATAAAATGAGCAGACTTGGTGAACTTATCCATAATCACCCACACAACCTTATACTTCCTTTGAGTGAGAGGAAGTCCAGTTACAAAATCTATAGTAATATTATCCCATATTCATTGGGGAATCGCAATAGGTTATAACAATCTAGATGAAACCTGATGCTTAGCTTTAACTTGCTGCCATCAAACATTTGGAAACATAATCTACAACATCACGTTTCATACACGACCACCAATAATGCTGCTTTAGATATTGATGCATCTTATTTCCACCAGGATGTATTGTAAAGATAACATTATGGGCCTCAAATAATAACTTTCTCTTCAATTCATCATTAGCTAGTACGTACAATTGATCTTTATAATACATATCACTATCTCCTTTCACAGAAAAGTCTAGTTATTTACCTTCCCGAGTTACCAAGATAAGTTTTTGTAACTTATCAACTTTTTGAGCATCACAAATTTCTTGTATCAAGGTACGCCTAGCTTTTAATTGAGCTATTAAAGCCCCATCAGATGCAAGTCCCCATTCACCTTGTTGCACTAAGAATGCTGAAATGGTCTTCCAACTTAAAGTGTTAGCCACGACATTTGCCTTACCTAGATGATCCACCATACAATCATCATCTTTAAACAGTTCCAACCAACGTCGTTGTCTTAGGTTAGGTTCTTTCTGAGTATTTAGGTACTTTAGACTTTTATGATCAGTGAAAATCCTATACTTTTCACCATACAAGTGGTGTCACCAAATCTTTAAAGCAAACACTACTGCTACAAGCTCAAGATCATACATAGGATAGTTATGTTTGTAAGGCTTTAGTTGCTTAAAAGCATATGTAACTACCTTACCTTCCTGTATCAAAACACAACCCAAATTGTTCCTAGATGCATCACTAAACATAACATGTTGCTTACCAGAAGTAGGTTGAGTCAACAAAGGAGCTTCAGTAAGCATTCTTTTTAATTGATCAAAACTAGTTTGGCATCTAGCAAACCATTCATACTTCACTCATTTTTGCATCAATTTAGTCAAAAGGGATGCTATCACTAAGAAGTCCTTTATAAACATGTGATAATAACCAGATAAACCCATAAAACTTCTTACTTCTATCACACTCTGTTGTGGCTTCCAGTTAACAACTGCTTCAATTTTACTAGGATCAACTCTAATTCCTTAAGAAAAGACATGTCCTAGAAAAGATACTTCCTAAAACCAGAATTCACACTTGCTCAGCTTGGCATACAATTGTTTTCCCCGCAAGGTTTGTAACACAATCTGAAGATATTGAACATGGTCGTGTTCATTTTTGGAATAAATTAAGATATCATCTATAAAAACCACAACAAACTATTCTAAATAGGGCCTAAACACTCTATTCACTGAATCCATGAATTCAGCGGGAGCATTGGTTAACCCAAATGGCATTACCAGGAATTCATAATATCTATAACAGGTCCTAAATGTAGTCTTCGGGCATCCACATTCTTTACCCAAAGTTAATAATACCCTGACCCTACACCTTTCAATTGATCAAATGAATCTTCTATCCTTGGCAACAGATACTTATTCTTCACTGTAACCCAATTCAATTGCTTATAATCGATGCACATTTGAAGAGTACCATCTTTCTTCTTAACAAACAAAACTGATGCTCCCAGGGTGACATATTGGTTCGAATGAATCCCTTATCTAGTAGCTCTTGCAACTGAACCTTCTATTCTTTTAATTCAATAGGAGCTATCCTAGATGGTGCTCTGGATATAGGAGCAGTATCAAGCATAATCTCAATAATCAGCTCTACTTTCTTTCAGGAGGGAGTTTCAGTAGCTTTTCAGGAAACACATTCGAAAATTCACTCACTACTGGAATGTCTTGCAATTTGACACTATCAATCACAAAAGCCAAATAAGCTTCACATCCTTTGCTAAGAAACCTTCGAGCTTGCATAGTAGATAGCGCATTAATCAAAGAACTAGTGCGAATAACATGCAATATTATTTCAAGTTAATCAGGCTTCCTAAGCACAACTGTCTTAGCATTACAGTCAACCACTGCCTGATGCTTGGACAACCAATCCATACCCAAAATCAAATCAAATTCATAAAAGGCAATTCAATTAGATCTTAAACATAGTTATTTCCTTGGATCATAACATGACAGTTTCTATAAACCTGATTAACTAACACACTACTACCCAGAGGACTAGTTACATGAATGTCATAATCTAACCAATCTACAGACATCTTTTTATCAAGAATTTCTCTAACATAAATATAAGAATGAGTGGATCTAGGATTAATCAAAGCATGCATTTCAGAGTTAAAAGGAGAAATAGAACTAGCAATGACTTCAGGTACGTCCTGATCCTCACGAACTTTCAAAATGTAAGGCACAATAGGTCGATCAATAGTTTTTGAAATGATACCCAGATTAGGTCTAATCTGAATAGATCTTCCATGACCTCTACCGCGTCCTCTATTCCCAATAAATGTGTGTGAAAGCTCTCTAAAAGCTTGTGATGTCTAAAATTGTCTCATAAGACAAGTTATCATATGATCAGTGCTACCACACTGAAAACATGCACTCGTAACTCTCCAACAAGTACCCCAATGATATCCATAGCAATGAGGGCACTCCAGAGTACTAAAACCTTAGACCATAGAGGAACTCCTACCAGAAATAGCTAATCAGGGAAAGTCTTATTGCCTTCCCCTAGCTATAGATCTTTAAGTGAATTTGGGTACAGTAGAAGCACCTTCATGACTTTTCTTACCCACAATCTGACCTCTTCTTGCAAAATCCCTTTGTTGAATCCTTTCTCTCTTAACCATCTCCTACTTATATCTTAATAACAGTTTGTACTAGTTGATGGTAACTTATTGTAAGAGAGTAAATGCTATAAGACACTATTTGATTGAAACATTCAGACCATCTTTAAACTAATCACTTCAGAACTCCTCAGTTAGTACAAGTTCAATGGAATACTTACTGAGTCGATTGAATTCTCTATCGTACTCAACAACAGATAGATTTCTCTACTTCAGGTTAAAAAATCTACTTCCACTTCTCCTTTATATAAGCTTCTGTCATATACTTAGCTTTAAACTCTTGGGAAAAGAATTCCCAAGTTAAAGGATTTGGTAACTGAGGACATCTCATAATAAACTTCCACCACTCATAGGTTGCTCCCTATAAAAAAGAGACAGCACAATGCACCATCTAATCTGGTGGGTAACTAAATTCATCAAACACTCTTTTCACCATCTCTAACTAGAATTTTGCCTTTTCAGACTCCTCCAGAGAGGTTCTAGTAAATTCTTTGGCACCATACTTCTGCAACTGATCAATCAGAGTCTTAGGTGAGGTCATATGATGTAATAACGTCATCAAGTCTTGTGACAACTTAATCAAAGCTTCTCCCTGTGTTGGAGGTGGAAAAGGTGGGACTTTGGCTTCACCTCGATTGACCTCAAAATGTCCCAATATCAATGGATCAAATCACACAGGATTATTACTCTCCACAACCTTGTCAATAGCCTTGTGAGATCTTTCCATAGTCAAATCTAAAACCAAAATGTGGGATAAACCGCATCAGGCCAAATATAACTCTTATATTCAATTACAAGGAATATTTAAACATCGATTAAACTAGAATTGCCTAAACCATGGTTTGATACCAAATAGTATAACACCCACATGCCCCCTAAGAGGACATATAATTGCCACACAAAAATATCTAAATCATACCTAAGCATTCAATATTTTTCCAAAAACTTAAGCAAACATATATATATATATCATTTCATCAGATGTTGAACTATAAAAAGAACATATTAAACATATTGTACTTATCACATATATATTTCTTAACTCCAATATCAATCCTACATTATAGTTATTAAAAACCATATGCACAAAGTACATAATGTGTCATCATAATGAGTGCAATTCAAAAAATAACTACAAACTGAACACTTTTCAAAATAAACATATCCTTCTTTGCCACTGTAGTTGTCTTCATCCCAGTCTCGAACCTTCTTTTTAGAACCTACACGGAGACAAAACCACCGTGCTAAGCATATAGCTTAGTGGAGAATAACTAAACAAGATATAATATGGCGACTGTTTCTAACAATCTTCTAACATTCACATGTACTAAATCAAATCATACTATAAGAAATCTTTAATTTTATAACTTAAAGAAAAATCCAAACATTACTCACTTCATAATATAATATAATTCATCATAACATAATTTCGTTATTTCATAACATAATATACAAATATTAGAACAAGACATATTTCTTTCAGATCAGAATATAACGTATATCAGACTAGTTCATAATTTGTGTCAAATCAGAGCTTTAACTTGTATCATAACAAATCTTAACTTATATCAGATCAGAACTTAATTTGCATTAAAAAAATGAACATATATCATAATACAAAACAGGTTAACCTGCTAATCCTTTTTACAGAAATGGGTAATGAGAAAAGAATAGGAAATATCTATGATTCGTATCACAGAATAGGATAGACTTATGTCTCAATAATAGAAGACACTGAAGTGTCAATATTAGGAGATACCGAACTGTCAATATTGGGAGACATTGATGTGTCAATATCAGGAGGCACCTTAGTGTCATAGGAGTAGCTGGGGTATACCTATTTACCCATAATTAGGACTTGGTAGTTTTAAAACAAAACATGTCACATTTCAAAATTTTCATGCAAAAGATATATTATAAAACATGACTTTATCCCATTTTGTTCAATTTGAGCATATTCGTTAACATTCAATCAACTTAATATGCCTTATAAACATAAGCATTTACATCAATACAACAATGAAGTATTAATTCATTACACATTACATATAATCACTCAAGCTCCCAATTCACAAACAATCGTATCTAACTCATAATACTCGTGTTTTTTAAACCACATTTGCATTCATAGGTATATTTCATTCCATTAATAATTATTAAGTTTCAAAATTAGACACTTTTATATCAAATAGCACTTTTCCTTAATTTATTACGTCAATTAACAACCCAAACCTTATTCAACCTTTAATTAACTAATTCCACATCAAACTAGGTTCACTTTACACCTTAATCTAGTCCAATTACACCATTATAAAGTTCCTTAACCTTATATAGTCCAAAAAATCTAGAAAATCAACCTTTTTCCTTTCCAAAACATTTTCCACGACCATTGGAAGGTTCCATATAAATCCCACGATCATGGGATTCACTCACCTATGACCTTCACTGGGTTTCCAAAACTTACCTCTTTCACTTCTATTTAATACACCTTAAGCATAGACCCTTAATTACACTTCAATTCTACCTTATTCATACTCCAATACCTCATCAAACTCATGTCCGAAAACAAGTTAAATTTCATTCATTAGGTAGCTCACAATCATTATCTTTCTTACATTAAATCCAAAACAGAATTTGCCATACAAGGATCAATTTTCCATCACTCATTTACCATCATTATAACACATTTTCCATGCCAATTCAATCATTATAAGACTTGTATTACTACATGCTATCAAGTTTAGAATTTCCTTAATTGTTTAGCTTCAAGTTCCTACTTCAAAGAACCATCCCAACTAGCCCTTCATGCAATCAATACACTTCCAAAATCAAGGTAAATGTGAGATGAGCTTAACACCAAGATGATAACAACTTATAAGGTAGCATAAGGTAGCTTTCTTGATGCATTATCATGCAAGGAATTCAAGTGATGATGATGATCCAAAATCAAGGAAAATTTCTAGAAGTTGAAATGGATTTCTGTGGTGAGAGTAGTGAGAAGGTAGCAGAAACACCAAATGAGCTTGAGTGATTCAACTCTTGCTTTGCAAGGTGTCCTAACTTTGAAGGGACACATTTCCTTCCATGGAGTGACCTATATGGAAAACATAGAAGTGAGCCACTTGTCTTTTTATCATGCTGCCAAATGCCACAATTTATTTAGGCCACTTGTCACTCAACCAATATGCCAAATGTCAATGCATTAGCTATGCCAAATGTCATTAACTTATAGGTTTACTCATCCATTTTTCCATGTACCAATTTGTCTTGCCACTTGACCTTTTTCTAATCCAAATGTACATTTTAATACCTTACTTCTCTAACGGTAACAATAAATTTCAAATCACCAAGTATAATCATTAAACCAAAATTCAATAATACACAACTTACAATTATGTCACAATTTGACCTTTTTCTAATCCAAATGTACATTTTAATACCTTGCTTCTCTAACGGTAGCAATAAATTTGCAATCACCAAGTATGATCCATTAAACCAAAATTTAATAATATACAACTTACAATTATGTCACAATTTTAACACCTATCATATATACTGTAACATCCCACTCACGCAAGACACGTACCCGACATCCTGAGTGATATCCGAATATGTATCCCACGAGGGTGGCATGTTAGAACAGTAAATGGTCAAAACTCATTGCAAATTTTCTTAAACAATATACACAAATGTGGAAAAACGATAATCAATTTTAATCCAATTTAGAAATGGCTAGCCTCGTTCTGATATCCATGTTCAAACCGTCTTCAAATCGTCTACATTTATCTTCCTCAGTTGGGATCAATGAAGTTTCATATCTCATTAACTCATTGAATCTTATCTCATACTCTGCCACAATAAGTTTGCCTTGTTTTAGATCTAAAAATTGTTTCATCTTCCTATCCATGTAAATCTTAGGCATATAGTTCTATCGTAATACTCTCAGAAAATCTTCCTAGGTCAAACCACAAGGTCTGGTGGTACTTCCCAACATAGTCTTCCACCATTGGTAGACAGGACCTTGTAGTAATGAGATCACATAATCAAATCTTTCATCTGCCTCACAGTCTATCTGGTCGAACACTCTTTCTGTTCTCTCTAACTACCCTTCTACATCAACCGGGTCTATACTTCTGTAGAATTCCACAGCCCCCAACTTTCTCAGTTTATCATATTTTCTTTCTCACCTCATGGGAATTCTCAGAGGCATTTGAGGAAACTCAGGTATAAGAGACTCTGCATTGGCTTCTTCAGACTTCATGTCAACTGACTATCCAATATGATTAATAGTGAGAGATTCAGATCGAAGAGAATGTGAGTCAACCTAGATGATTTTCCTCGGATTGATTGTATTTATTTAATTTCCAAATACTATATGTTTGTGATTTGTTTATGAATTCTGTACTTAAAGTCCGTGGAGTTTTGAGGAGCTAAAGCATTGGTTAACTATAGCACCAGTGTTAGCGATTCCATATAGATCTGGAGGTTATATTGTCACTAAGGTTTAGGCTGTGTACTGATGTCGCATGGAAAAGTAATAGCATATGTATCGAGACAGTTGAGGTCTCATAAGTTTAATTATCTAGTTAATGATTTGGAACTTGTTGCAATAGTATTTGCTTTGAAGATTTGGAGACACTATCTATATGGAAAAACCTTTCAGGTATTCACCGATCATAAGAGTTAGAAAGAGTTAAATATGAGATAGAGGCAATGGATCGAATTGTTGAAAGATTATGATTGCACAATCGAGTATCATCCTGGTAAAGCTAATGTGGTAGCTGATGCATTAAGTTGAAAGTCCAATAGCAGTGTGGCACAAGTACAGTTATCGAGGTTACCAAGCCTAGTTCGTTTGAGAGAACTGAATGTTGAATTGAATGTCAGGCAGAATGAAACATTGATAGCTACATTAAAGTTAAGACCGCTATTGCTTGACAGAATCAAAGAAGCTCAGAACAGAGATCCAAACTTAGTGAAATTAATTGAGAAGATGAAAGTGAAGCAAGATTTTGAATTTGAAGTGATAGATGAGACATTGTGGTTAAAGCAAAGATTATGTGTACTCGATGTTAATAATTTGAGGAAAGAGATTTTGGAGGAAGCTCATGTAGCGGCTTATACTATACATCCTGGTACTACCAAGATGTATAACACACTAAAACAACATTATTGATGGCCGAGAATGAAAAACCAAGTAGCGGAGTTTGTTTTTAAATGTATATCCTGCCAGTAGGTTAAAAATGAGCATAGGCTCCAGTTGGAAAAGTACATTCGTTGCTTATTCCAGAATGGAAATGAGAACGAATCACTATGAATTTTGTTATGGGTTTACTGAGGACTCCAAGACAACATGATTCTATTTAGGTCATTGTGGATTGACTAATCAAATTGGCTCATTTCTTACCTGTGAGAGAAAATTATTCACTAGATCAGTTAGCTTGATGATACGTGAATGAAGTTGTAAGATTACATCGGATTCCAGTGTTCATTGTATCAGATAGGGATCTTAGATTTACCTCGAGATTTTGAAGTAGTTTACAGACAACTTTGGGTACGAAGCTGAATTTCAGCATAGCATTTCATCTTCAGACAGATGGTCAGAGTGAGAGGACAATCAAGACTGTTGAGGATATGCTCAAAGATGCTATTTTGGAGTTTCAAGGAGCATGAGACCAATATGTAGCTTTAACTGAATTCTCTTATAATAATCAGTATCACAGTAGTATTAATATGGTTCCATATGAGGTGTTGTATAGCAGAAAGTTTCATTCGCTTTTATATTGGGATGAAGAGGGTCTAAGGATTATCGAAGGCCCAAAATTGATTCAGGACACTGTTGATAAGGTAAAATTGATACGTAGCATAATTAAAATAGCATAAGATAGACAAAAAAGCTACGTGGGATCAGCATAAGAGAGATATAGAGTATTAGGTGGGAGATAAACTCTTTTTGAGAATATCACCTTAGTGCGGCATACTGAGGTTCGATAAGAAGGGTAAGCTAAGTCTGAGGTATACTGGTTCATATAAGATAATCGAAATAATTGGACCATTGGCTTATAAGTTAGCTTTACCTTCTGAAATGGCTCATATACATAATGTGTTTCATGTGGGTATGCTTAGGCAATATCAGTCGGATCTAACTCATATGATACTGACTCAGGAGATTGAAGTCTCTAGTAATTTGAGTTATATTGAAGAACCAATTAAGATAATTGTTATCAAAATAAGCAATTGAGGAACTGAATGATCCCATTGGTGAAAGTCCTTTGGAGGAATCATTTGAGTGAAAAAACCACTTGGGAGACAGAGGAGCATATGAGGAATTAGTACCCTTACCTATTTGACCATTCAGGTAAGAATTTTAAGGATAAAATTTTTGTTAGGAGGAAAGCATTGTAACATCTTGTTGCCCATGTTAAGGCGAGAATAATGAATTATGAGAGACTAGAAAATGAATTTCATGCTTTGAACATTTTTGAACATGAGAATTTTGATTATTGCACATAAATATGATTGTACATGCATTCATTGACATTTTTCGAGTATAATTGAGTTATAAATACGATTAAGATATGAATTGTGAATTATTTGTGGTGAAAATTTATTTGGAGCATATTATGATTATTTCAAATTTTTTGGTAAATTTTATAAAATTTTTAGAAATTTGGGATATTTTGGACTAGGATATATAGCCAGTCAAATTGTGGCAATTAGCTTACATGAATAGTGACACGTGAAAGACATGCAAAGCATACACTTATTTTGATGTTTTGAGTAGGGAAAGTTTATTGTCGCTAACGTTCTTTACTATAAAGAAACACTCAACACCAAATAGCAAACTGTTATGCTTTCTACACACTTGATTCCCTCTTATTATTGGAACCAATTGCTAAATCAAGTAAGTGATTTTACAAATGATTCACTATTGTTGATTCTACATATGAATTTATCATGAACTGTTAGAGAAGTGCAGTTTCGGTGGTTAATGAATGAGATAATAAATGAAAGACTTGTGAAATAGGAATTGCCCATAAAAGTATGAAATAGGCTCTGTTGTTATATTGAAATGGATATGCAAAAGTGCTGGAAAGTTTATGTAAAAATATATACTCTGTTTTGGTTTAGAGAAATCCGAATATGGTGATTTTACTGTTCATGTATGAAATTGTGAAGTACTTTTAGAAATGGATTTACATGAATTTAAATGAGTTAAATGATATGAAAAGAAATGAAGTTTTGGTGAGGTCATGAAATAGAGTCACTTAGATGATAAATTTATGATAAAATGAATGAGTAGAGAATGGGTAAATTGCATCAGATGAATGTAGAATGAGAAAAAAATTGTAGAAACTAGAAATTGTACATCTGAGAATTGAATTTTTGATTTGTTTTGTGCTGTTGACCTAAAATTTAGTTAGAAGAATTAGTTAGAGTGTTATTTATGTTGATTGAAGAAGATTGTAGTAAGAATTAAAATCTGGAAAATACAGTAGAGAGAGAGAATTTGTGAAGTTTCGAATTTTTGATTTTTAATGTGTAAACAAGAATTTGATTTGTTTAGAGAGTGTACAGAAGTTAGAAATGCATATTGGGTGTGTTAGAAGTGAGTAATCTGGAAAAGAATGAAAACAAAATGGAAGGAGAAGAAGAAAATATACGGTAAAGAAGAGAAGGAAGCGCAATCGTGCTTCAGCACGATCACAACTTTGTTAATGAGCATGATCATGACTTCGTAGGCATTTGGTGATTTCGCGATCGTATAGATGCACGATCACGTCTTGAAGGTGAAACTTGCGATCGTGCAGACGCATGATTGCGACTTTCAATTATTTATTATGAAAGTTATTTCTGAACATCCTTTGGTATTTTTTTATAACTTCTTCACCCGATGTCCAAATGACTTCATTCTTGAACTAAGAGCCTCCTAAGAGATCTTCATCTCTACTAAAAATGATAGCCATTTGAAATGGATTGATTTATGAATTTAAGATGAAAATGTTGACTGTGTTGAAGTATGATAACTGGAATGATTTTATGGAACATACTTTGGTATTTTGATTATAGTTTGATCTATAGGTTTTCAAATGGAATGATTCTTAATTCGAATTGAACTAGCGACATAAGTATACAAAGTGTCTGAAGAGAGTAAATTCTAATTCTATCTCTACGAATTACATAATCTGACTTGAAGTTGATTATATAGTATAGTTATGTTTTAAGAACACTCCAAAGTAAATTGAGTATAACTTTTAGATTTCTAAATCAATTATATGATCTTGGCGTCATTAGAAACTTAAGACATTGAAGAACAACTTCTAGAAGGAAGTGTTGCCTAAGTATGTTAATTACCTTATCAGAATGATCATGCAAAGTTGACCTGAAAGTATTTATAAGAAAAATCTGAAATGATCAATTAGGTTATGAAATTAGTTTTACATTGGTTTATTGTGATCCAAACCTAAAGTACAAATTTTATTTATGAGGGTTTTGATATCTGAATGATTTGATGATGAGAATTCGATAAGATACCTGGATTTGTCATTGAACATACATGATACATGAAACATTGATACATGTGTTTATTCTATACATAAGCGCTCTAGTAATATAAAATTGTTTTTATTGTATATAGACAAACAACTAAAGCGATCACTTCCAGATATTGCCGAAACGTCCAGGCAATAGGCATAAGGGAGCAACTGTGAGTAACCTAAGATGGTCTCACTTTATTTGTTATGTTCTGTATATTATTGCATGGTATTGATATATTACGGAACTATATTGACTGATTGTGTACTGAATTCTGGACAATATATGTCCGAGGTATTTGATGCATGAAAACAATATTGGAAGTGATACTTGTATATGAATGAGACTGCCTAATTGAACATTCTTATTCTCAACAGAAAAGTTGAATGCCGAACCTAGTCTGATGACTACTGATACTGTGACTGTTATACTGTGATAATACATGCAAGTGAAATTGATTGAATTGATGAATGAATTGTGACATGCATATCATTTCAATGTATGTAATATAAAGGCATTGTAACTAGAGTAGCCAGTATGAACGCGCTTACACATAGAGCTTTGCTCCGTGATTACTGTTGCTGCATATAGAGCTATACCCCATGATACTGTTTCTGACTGAGCCCTATGAGCTAATATTTGTATCTGAAAGGCACTTGATCATAACACTGTAAAAACGAATGTGAGTCTTATACATATAGCATTCATATATAATCGAAATTCATTGAATGATTTTCAAAGCTATAATGAAATGATTTGACTATTTGAACTGTGTTATTTTATGATGATTGTGTTTGTAAATATCTGTTCTGATTCACAATGATTACATAATATGCCATGTTAATTTGAGCATTTGGAATATAAATGTTCTGAATGAATATTTGCAAATATGTGATTAATGTATATGACCTGGTTGAAATCATCAATGATGGTTCGCTCATTGAGTTCGCAAAACTCATAAAAAATTGCAACGTGATTTTCAGGTACGAGACAGGAGACCTAGTTTCTTAATCTAGATTAGAGGAACATTTTGGACTAGTTGTGGCTCAGAGGTCTGTCAGCTGTCATCGGAAGAGTTGTAATTTTTATTTTGTAGGTTTTGCCTAGAACTTGAATAAAGTTTGTAAAATACAGTTCAAGCTTTCGTGAATGAATGCAATGAAAGGTTTTTAATTTTCTTGACTTTTAATTGAGTTAGTTGATGCCATGTGTAAGTTGATTTTATTTTTTCTCTAACATACCATTATCATAGGATATGTACTTGAATGTCCTTAGATGTTCGGGTATATACTTTATGATAGTGGGATGTTACATATACCTTCATCAACAGGTAATATTTCAACTGCGGTATAATTTAGGGCCTTATAAATAGATCAAGTTCGGTTTGAAGTTGAGCATAAAATTGGTAATCACACTAACACAAGCTTTTGGAAAGATAACTAGAGTAATGGATGTCCCCTTTTTAGCATTAATAAATTGGAAAGATAACTAGAGTAATGGATGTCCCCTTTTTAGCATTAATAAATGTACTATTTTAAATAACTCAATTCCAAACAAGGCTTCAATTAGAGATGTTCTTGAAATCAATATAATCTTATAGAAAGGGCATGGCTCCATCTTATAATTGGATCCCCTTTCTCTTTTAATCAATGTTAGTAATAAGGACAATATTAATTGTCTAAGGCACTTTTTTGGATGCTTCAATAATCAATCTTATAGGCAAATTTTAAGAAACAAAGGCTCCAAGTGAAGTAGTATAAAAAATATTGGTTTAAACAGGCTAGTCCTAAAATCTATTTTTTCTTCTCGCTTGCTTATAGATTAAGGCTCAACACAATTGATAGAATGAAGGGAAACCATAACATCCCAAATTATTATTCTTTGCATAATCAAAAGTTTAAGTCAATTAACCATATTTATTTTAACGTAACTTCTCTTATTACATTTGGAAAGAGGTTCTTAAACTCTGAGCCTCTACTCCATCTGAAGATTGGTTAAGGATCATTAGTTGGATACATCAAAGACAAAGTACATACAAAAGGGACAATTTTATCTTTAAATTTTCATTTGATAATCTAATATATGCTATATAGAGAGAAAGGAATTAGAGAATATTTCAATATAAGGTTTCACATTAATATATTCTAAATAGACTATTTCTTAAAATTATTTCTAAAGCAATAAACTTATATTTTATTGTTTTATAGGATTTTGTACTTAAAATTACATATTATTTCACGTTTTATTTTAGTCTCTTAAAGGAAAAGGAATGAATTTGGTGAGGATTTGAGTAAACTTCAAGAAATTTTGGCATATTTTAAAAGGAATAACTTATAATACAATATCAAGATGGTAACATGTTACTTCCCAGGTTCTAATACACCCTATTCTATTTCTTAGGATATTTTTCACATAATCAACTTGGAACTAACTTACACCCATGTTTTTATTAGTTTAAAATGAGAGGATTATATTTATCTACATATCTATGACATCCCACTATATTTAGCCCATATTAGCCAACATAGTGGTAACATGTATCT
This sequence comes from Erythroxylum reticulatum, assembly GCA_025504915.1. Classification (NCBI taxonomy): domain Eukaryota; kingdom Viridiplantae; phylum Streptophyta; class Magnoliopsida; order Malpighiales; family Erythroxylaceae; genus Erythroxylum; species Erythroxylum reticulatum. The sequence goes on along the minus strand of JANSVA010000009.1, from coordinate 5,653,126 downwards.
AGGTTTTTTTTCTATGTTGACAGTGATTTATTATGTAAAAGTTCTAGAAAGATAGCTTAAGTAATATGAGAGCCTAACATAGTCTTGTGTTAAGGTTGTGTTGATGAAAAAATTAAGGATTCAAGTTTCTAAAGGAGAGGTGATTGAAAAACAACAAGGTAATTTTTCTTGGAGACTAAAACTTCAGTTTGGATATAGAGAGAAGAAATTTAGGAGTTAAGAAAAAAATGTGGGTTTAAAGAGAAGATAATCTTCAAGCAAAACAAGAAGATCATTAAGATTCATTAAGAACTTTCAGAAAACAAAGCATGAGAACTCAAACTTGTTTCTTATTATTTATTGTTGGTTTTCTTTATTTTACTATCAACTAATTGGGATATGTAGATGGATGATTCATAAAATTTATGTTTTAAGATGATTTCTTTGGTCTAATAAAAAAATTTTGTTTCTTGAAATATTTTTATTCTTTTATATTATGTTAGATTAAAGTAACCGACAAAAAAAGATTCATCATTCATCATTCATCATTCATATATATTACTAAAGCAACAAATGAAAAAAGTTATATATAACCTAGGTTACAACATGAGTAATAAAGATTGAATGAGTTCATAGCTATACGATCCACAATCATCTTAAGTTAGGGTAAAACTTATCGTGAAAACTCATTCATCAAATTAATGCATTCTTAGGAAGTGTTGATATAAGAAAATCTATTCTAAAAAATACTTAAGAATAGGTATTGTATATGTCTTGACTGTGAGCATATAGTTATAATTTATAATTTTTATCTATTTAAGAACCTAGACTTGATCACTAAATCGAGATAAATTAAAACATCGCAAAGTGCTAGAGGTATTCCTATCTAGATCTTCTTAATCAAATAATTTCTTATTCATGATTATTTCTTTACTTTAGTTCTCTAAAAAAATTTCATTTAGTTAATTATATTTTTCAATTAGTTATTCATGCTTTTAGATTAGATAATAAAATTATAGTTAATATCAGTAGTTACGGTCTCTCTAAGATTGACAATTGACTCACATAGACTATACTATAGAATAACGATAGGTACACTTTCTGATATGATTTCTTTATTATGTCTCTTTATATTTTGTTTATATCACATCAAGTTTTTGGTGCTATTGTCGAGGATTGTGGTATTAGAAATTTCATTTTTATTTGTTAAATCTTATTTTTATTTGTTTTTTCTCTTTTGTTATTTTAAAAATAGTCTTTCTTGATATGTATCTTATGATTGTGATTACATTGCAATTCTAGATTCTTTAGTGTATGACTAGGAGTAGTCCCGAGACTCCACTTGAACTAGTCTCTGATATTGAATGGACATTGATTAAGAAGTTGAGAGAGAAATTTAAGAGTTCAATTATAATGACCATAAACAATGTTAGGATAAGCAAATTACACAATGGGGGATTATAGTGTTCCTTTATTGACTAGTATTAAGTCTAGCATTTCATAACCCCAACATGATCTAGATGATACAATAGTTAGTACAATTTGGACTGCTAGATGAAGATCCCAATGTATATCTTGTTAAATCTATAAAAATTCAAGACATATTCAAGCTAAATACAGTCTAAGAGGATGCCATTAGATTAAGTTTATCCCCCTTTACTTTGAGGGACCGAGTTAAGTAATGGATAAATTTAGTACCCCTAAGATCCATCACTATATGGAATGGGCTCCATGAGAAATTCTTAGCAAAATAATTTCCTCAAATGCATCGATTAAAGCTTTGAAAAGATATTTTCTCCTTTTAACAGCTAGAAGGTTAGACCTTATATGGTTCTTAAGAGAGATAGAAGAAGTTACTCTGAAAGTTCCTATGCCATGGTCTTGACTTAGGTATACATATGCAAATATTTCACCATAGATGAAGCTACCTGACCAAGCAGTAAATAAATGCATCTTCAGAGGGAACTGCCATCTTTGAAACTCCTAAGGAATTATAAGATCTCATTGAGATCATTTTAATGAACAAGTATTAGTAGGTTAATCTAAGACTAAAGTCAAAGACAGAAGGTGTCTATAGTGTTAACATGGGGGAAACATTATAGCCAAAACTAGAGGCTCTAAGTAGGAAAATTAAAAACATAAGTTTGGAAGCACAAGTAGTGAAAGTAATGAATTATGGAATCAATGTTAGGGGATATCCCATTCATCAGTGTCAAGTAAGCTATACTTAAGGATATCAAATTAAGCAAGCTGATTTTGTTAGAAGTTATCCCTAAAATAACCTAACGACAACACTTACAATCTAAGATGAATAGACCATCTAAACTTCTCATATATAATAAAGGTAAATGTCTACATCTATATTTTAATGACAACAATAGCAGTAAAGGAAGCCAAGTCTTAGGGAGATTGTATTATAATATATCACTACCACTGAGACTTGTATACAAAATCACCAAGACTCGCTTACAAAATTAAGAAGCTTCCATCCAAAATTTAGAATCACGTATTGGATACTTTACCAAACTTATCTCTGAAAGGCAGTTAGGTTCTTTGCCTAGTAATACTGATCCTAATCTAAAAGAGCAAGTGACTGCATTCAAGTTAAGGAGTTGAAAGAAGTTAGTTAAGAACATGGAAAAAAAAGGGAAAGTTTATTTTTGAATTTTTAAATGAAAAACTTTCTTAACTGTAAGTATATAAATTGTATCCTATAGTATAAAAAGTGTTATCCCATTAAGATTATAGTAGTCACCTAAAATCATGCATAGGATGCATGATCATGCTAGAAACTTTCCAATCTGTTGCTTCCTTAAGCACGATTATATATGGCCATGCACGATCATGCTAGACATATTTCTCCAAAATTTTCATCATCTTTTCTTAACTTTTCGTATCTCCACTCATAACCAAGCACATCAAACAATCATTGAAATATATAATTAAGATCAAACTCTTGTCTTAAACAATAATTAATCAAAAAAACATATAAAACACTAATAAGTTCTAAACATATGATTATCATCTAAGAAAACACTAAAAACATACTCTAACACTTAGAAAATACACTATAATTTACACCTATCAACATCCACACACTTAAATCTTCACTTATTCCTAAGCAAAACCAAAATCATGAAACCAAAAATACATACAAAATCACAAACACATAATCATGCATTCATATAATAATGGTGCAACGACATCTAATCTCCTGAACTTAACTTAGCTATAAACATCATTCACATAAAACATTTATGTTGAAATGCTTTGATTTAAATACACATATCAAACAAAATATTGACATTTATTCATACATCTATGACACTTGTAAGCATACACTCATTCTTATATACCAATTAAAGATGTAGGCCATCGCTAAATACCCATGCATGAAATTCATTTTGAATTTGAACAAGAAGATCCATATGTTCTAGTTTATTGACAAAATTATACTTATCATTCTTGGTAGCAATTTCATTCTATTTTTTATGTGAAGACAAACATTTTGTTATGAAATCCCCCAGTTTCTCAGCTATATCACAACTCGTAACTGTCTAATAACTTTATTCCTAAGCTATTTTTTTAACTTAGGAAATTTATTTAACATATTTTGTGCTTTTTTTCACATTTTACTTGTATTACTTCTTCCTATTCAATCACTCCCAAGATTACTTGCATGTCCTATCCTATGCTTAAATTTTGATTTAAAAGTGGGATCATGGAGTCCTATATGATGGGACTCCAAGATCTCATCCCTCCTTAAGTGAGTGTTATTTAATCTATCGGGCAAAATAACAATTAGTTTATCTAAACCAACATCATGGTAATGAGCCAAAGTAGTAATTGAAGTAATTATTATGCGAAAAATATGAGTCTATGTGCAAATTTTCATTTTATGATTCATACATTAAAGTAAAGATAAATCCTTTATAAAACATTTGTTACTCTGAATTTTTTCAAGCACTGTGTGACGTAAGAATTCATGGAGTAATAAGTGTTTCAAACTTCATATAACATTGTTTGTTGCATTATGTTGTTCAAATACATCCAACCCAATCAATTTATTCCAATAAGAAGTGGCATGAAAATCATTGTGTGTTTCAACAATTTTTTATTTAGGGAAACCAAATATTTATTCCATAATAAAACCATTCATATTATATTGTGGCTTTTTAATATAAACAAAAGATTTTCAAACTTTTCAGCTCATAGGTCAATATAGTGTGAAATTCAAGAGTTAATTCTTCACAAACAATATAATCACAATGAATGAATTTATCCTAATGAATCTTAGCACTTAAAAATTCGATCTTTTCTTTTAAACTCAAATCTTCCAAATTTTCGAAATCAAAATCCCTTGGTGCAATAATATTTTTGTATTAAAGTTTTTGAAACCTTTCACCTTCTTCTTTGTAAAAGATCGAAAAAGGAGCAAAAAATTAGCCACTAAATCTCGTGTACCACATTTTAATGCCTTCTTTTTTCCTTTGGGTTTGAACTTGTTGGCAAATTTCTTGACTATCAGTGCCATGTTGTTGAAAAATTGCAATAGAAGCACAAAAAACACAGAACATGTAAGAGAAAGAGTAAAAAAATTTCTTGCAAAAACCTACAAAAAGATTTTTTTTTAGTTAAGAAACACCATATTTAAAGGCAAGGAATGTTAAAATGGAAGAAAAGAGTGAAATACTTGTCAAAAGTGAGTGAAAGTTAAGAAAAAACAAGAGATAGTGGGGGTTACTAATTAGAGAGAGAAAGATTTGAGGAGGGAGGGAGAAGAGGGATATAAATAGGTTAGGGTCTTAAGTGGGGGGTTAAAATGTTGGACCTCGGAAATGTCAGAGCCCAACTCCTTGCAGAAGATCATAAGAATTGAGTGTATGTCCCTTGTAGGGTTATTTCCATGTAATCTCCTTAACCATCATCAGTACATCTTCTTGCTCTAAAATTGAAAATCTTAAGGACTGAATTAGAATTCGATTACTTCAGATAAATTTAAGCTCTATGTCTCTAGTTTATTTATAAACAAAAATCATCTCATTCAGAGCTCTAAAAATTAAGATACCATTAAAATACCAAAATATATTCAGTAAAATATCCAATTCATACTCTTTCAACCCATATCCTTACTTTGATTCAATCAATCCTTTTCAAATCAACATAAAAATCTATACACTTTCATAAATAGGTAGAAATAAATGTGTTAGAAATCTATTGGTCTAAGAATCACTTCATTTGGAGGTCAGATAACAAAGTTATGTCCGAAAGAATTAAACAAGGTTTTGTCCTTAATCATATTGAAACTGTTTCGGGACAATTGGCATAAATTTATCTATAGATGTCTAATTAAGGTCATTCTTAGACATTTTGAAAGAGGACTTAAAGATATACAACTTTTATAAAGATCTTAAAGATATATTCTATTATCTACAAGGTCAAAGTTGGAGCAGACGATAAGGTAAGATGAAGCCAGACGAAGGGTAAGACGATAGGTTTTGGTCTAAGACCTATTTTGGAACAATTAGCATAACTTTATGTAGAGATATCCGATCAAGGTCATTCTTAGATGATTTGAAAGAGGACTTATAGATATACTGCTTTTATGAAGACACTGAAGCAAGATTTTGTCATCTAAAGGGGTCAAAATTGGACGAGGAGAAAGGTTTGATAATTCAGTCTACAGTACACCAGACGATTCAGTCTACAGTGCACCAGACGATTTAGTCTACAAAGGACCAGATGATTTAGTCTACAGTGCACTAGATGATAGGCACTAGGAAATAGGTTTTCTATAGGGTCCACCTTACATCACCGAAAGTTCTAAATCACTAACTACAATCTCCAGAGCATCTCCACTTATAAAGATCATAACTTTCGACTTCGATATCCAAAAATTTCATACTATATATCAGTAGAAAGCTAGAAAGATAAGCTACAACTTTTTAGAAGATAAATTTGTCTAATTCAATCTAGATTAATCCAAATTTTCCCCTAAAGTTAGAATACGAATTTTACCCCTATGGAAGACTTGAAATTTGTCCCGATTTCACTTCTTCTAATGCAACATCATTTTTATCCATTCAACTACCAGATTTACTTCATTAAACTCTGAAATCTCAACACATTTAACTCATCCCATTCCACTACATCTTATCGTTCATAATTCCTATTTTTTTCTATAACATCTCACTTATGTATATACATATACATATATCAATAATTCATGTTCAAAATCATCAACTCAAGTTGATAACTTCTTTAGATATGCCTAATTCCAACTCAACATCATCCATACATGATTCATACTTCATTTACAACAATAAAAGAATCTACAAAGCTTTAATGGAATTCCAATCCACATTACATCTTCGGTATCAAAATCCAAATACAAAAGATACAAAACCCCAATAATTTTGGAAATGCATCTAAAGTCTTGCTTTTACAAAATCTAACTTAATTTACAAAACATTGCAAAAGTAGAATCAATCCTCGACTCTTGGTTACTCGATCTTATTTTCTTCACCTGAGAATGGGACGAAAAGGGGGTGAGCTTGAAATCTCATAGGTAATAGTTTATAATGGAAAAATAAGCAAAACCTTTGAAAACATTCACTTGTCATAGAAAATTCTCAATGAGTTCATAAAACACATGTTTCTCAAATTCTTATCATGTAGTCAAATTCTCAAACTCCAAAACATAAGTACATCAAACTTGTTCAAATATGATAAGTACATAAACACATTATAATGGTTTAGGTAGATCCAAAATAGAACGTACTACACATTTTCCATAAGGATCATGTGCAGCCGTGAACAGAACGTACTAACGCAATCCCATATAATGGTTTTACGTAGTCGTGAACTTATGGGAGCCTATGAAAGAGCTTCATGCCATTAGCGGGTGAAGCCTTTTGTCAAAGTGCACTTGAATTAACTTAAGGGACCACCACAAACCCACATAATATATAATTCAGGACTTGAAAACTTTTTGCCCAAAATGACACATTTTCAAAACTTGATATCCTTTTAAAATCATTTCCATTTTTCATTTCATAAATAAATCACACAATTCATATACCAAACATTTAGCACTTTCTCAAAACATTTAAAGAGTAATAAAAGCGCATTTATGATGCAATTGAAATCATTAAACTTCTTTGATTCAAAGAAAACATTAGTGGGTTATTTTAAGAAATTGTGCTAGCATTGCAATCACTGCAACTAATGCCAAAAAGATATGTATTTTCACAGATTAAACATCCAATA
>JANSVA010000009.1:5631435-5645778 GCA_025504915.1 Erythroxylum reticulatum | reverse complement strand
ATACACAAGCTCTAAGCATATCCTCAATAGCCTTTATTATCCTCCCACTTTGTCCATTTGTTTGAGGATGAAATGCAGTACTAAAGGTCAACTTCGTACCTATAGCAGACTACAAGCTCTTCCAGAATCTCGAAGTAAATTTGGGATCCCTATCCGATATAATGAACACTAGACCCCATGTAGACTTCATTCACATATCTCTGGGCTAACTGATCTAGTGAGTTATTCTCTCTCACTAGTAAGAAATGGGCCGACTTAGTCAATCGGTCTATTACAACCCATATAGCATCGTTCTTCCTTGGAGTCTTAGGCAATCCTATAATGAAGTCCATGGTAATTTATTACCATTTTCACTCTAGAATAGGCAACGAATGTAGCTTCCCTACTAGAGCCTGATGCTCATCCTTAACCTATTGGCATGTCATACATTTAGAAACATACTATGCCACTTACTTCTTCATTTTGGGCCACCAAAAATGTTGCTTCAACATGTTATACATCTTGGTAGTACCAGGATGCATAGCATAGGCGGCCATATGAGCTTCCTCTAGAATTTTTTTCCTTAGATCAGCCACATTAGGTACACAGCCTCCATTTCAACCACATTGCTCATCCTTCAACTCAAACTCAAAATCCGGATTCATCCTAGCTTTCTCACTCAGTTTCACCATATCAAGATCTTTCCTCTGAACTTTTCTAATTCTATCATGTAACATCAGTCTCAACTTTAGTGTAGCGATCAATGCCTCATCTTGCTCCAGATTCAACTCCACATTTAGAGCTCTCAAATGAATCAAATTTGGTAACTTTGATAACTAAATCTGAGCTACACTGGTATTAGACTTTCTGCTCAAAGCATCAGCCACCATATTAGCTTTCCCTAAATGATAATCATTCGTGTAGTCATAATCCTTTAACAACTTTATCCATCTCCTCTGTCTCATGTTCATCTCCTTCTGACTCAGTAGATATCTCAAACTCTTATGATCAGTAAAAATCTAGAATGTCTCTCCATAGAAATAACGTCTCCATATCTTTAGAGCAAAGACAGCTACAACAAGCTCTAAATTATGTACCGGATAGTTAATCTTGTGAGACCTTAATTTTCTGGATGCATAGGCGATCACCTTGCCATACTGCATCAACACACATCCCAATCCTTGATGCGAGCATCACTATATACCATATATCCTCCAGTCCTTGATGGAATAATTAACACCGGTGCAGTAGTCAACTGATGTTTCAGCTCCTCAAAGCTCTTTTAACATTCCTCATTCCATCTTAATACTACATTTTTTCTCAGAAGTTTTGCCAGAGGTGTTGAGATCAAAGAAAACCCCTCGACAAATCTCTAGTAATATTTAGCCAATCCTTGGAAGCTTCAGATTTCAGACATATTCCTCGAAGCTTCCCAATTCATTACTGCCTCTATCTTCCTTGGATCTACTTGTATGCCTTCTCCATTCTCTATATGTACCAAAAACACTACTTGATCTAACCAAAATTTACATTTATTGAATTTGGTGTACAATTATTTCTCCCTCATAATCTGCAGTATTACTCTCAAATGTCTGGCATTTTCTTCTCTATTCTTTGAATACACCAAAATATCATCGATAAATACTATTATAAAATGGTCTAGGTAAGGCTGAAACACCTTATTCATCAAGACCATAAATGCTACCGGGGTATTAGTTAACCCAAACAACATTACTAAAAATTCAAAATGCCTATACCTACTCCTGAATACATTTTTAAGTACATCAGCCTCTACTATCTTCAACTGATAGTACCTTGATCTCAAATCTAACTTAGTGAATACCTAAGCTCCTTACAAATGATCAAGTAAATCATCAATTCTAAGCAATGGGTACTTGTTCCTCACTGTCACCTGATTCAGTTGCCTATAATCGATGCATAACCTTAAAGTCCCATCTTTCTTCTTTACAAACAAAACTAGAGCTCCCCAAGGTGAAACACTTAGTCTAATAAAACCCTTTTTTAGCAACTCCTATAGCTGAGCCTTCAACTCCTTTAATTCCTTAGGTGCCATCCTATATGGAGGAATGGATATAGGAGCTACACCCGGAACTAAATCAATGGTAAACTTCGTCTCCCGATCTGAAGGTAAACTAGATAGCTTGGCGGGAAACACATCCAGGAATTCCCTAACCATGCGAATGTCCTGCACATTCTTCTCAGCTCAAATATTGATGATGTGGGCTAAATAGGCCTCACATCCACCTTGCATCATCCTCAATGCACTCATAAATGATATCAACTTAGCTGGTACTGCTTAACTAATTCCTTTAAAAATTGCTCTCAACTGAATAGGAGATTCTAATACTACCTCCTTGGTATAGCAGTTCACGATAGCCCTATGAGAAGTGAGCCAATCCAAGCCTAGGATAATATCTATCTCTCTCAGCTATAGTATAATCAAGGCTGCCTTTAATTTTTCCTGATCAATCCTAATCAAGCATCTCTTGCAAACTTTTCCTATAACTGTAATACTACCTATTGGTGTACTCAACTCTAATCCATACTGTAATAACTGTTTATCACAATGCAGCCTAGATACCAGTTGTGGTGTGATAAATGAATGCGTAGATCCTAGATCTAGCAATGGAAATGCTTCATGATCATAAATAAGTAGCACACCTACAACGACATCCTGAGAGTCCTAAGCCTCCTGCCTAGTCATGGCATACACTCGGGCTTGAGACTACGGTTAGATGCTCTACACCTCAGTCCTGATAGAAGGACTCTCAAAGTTCACTCTGCCTCTCCCATAGCCTCTCTATCCAGTTCCACTACTTCAACTCCGCTAGATTGTAACTTTAATCCCAAATCTCCCACTCATACTAGACTAAGTTCCCATAGTAGTAGGACAATCTCTAATCTGGTGGTCAAAGGAGTCGCATCTATGGCAAGCTCCAGAAAATCTCCAGCACTCACCACCGTGCCTCTTCCCACAGTGCTCACAAGGGGGTAATTGACTCTGCACTGTACCTCTTCCACTACTAGACTGTATAAAACCACCCCTGTGTCTGAATTTCGACTGTCTTAATCTAGCCGATGGTTTGAAAGCTTAGTTTTGGAACTTACTAAAATTTATGCTAAAACCACTCTGAATCTTACTGAACCTCTTTAATTTGGACCCTTACGTGGACTCTACTTGTCCCTCTCTTATTAGCTGCTCAATTCTAATCAAAACAACTCTCAACTTAGTGAAACTACTCAGGTTTGAAATTGCTAACCTTGTTCTGATTTCCGTATTCAGCCCATCCTCAAATCTCTTACACTTATCTTGTTCGGTAGAAATCAAAGCACTAGCATATCCCATCAACTAATTAAACCTGATCTCATACTTAGCCACTAACATCCTACCCTTCTTCAGATCTAGGAACTCTTTCATCTTCTTGTCCAAGTAGATCTTGGGCATGTAGTTCTCTTTGAAGACTTTTAGGAAATCTTCCCACTTCAGGTTGCAACGCTTGGTGGTATTGCCTGGGATAGTCTTCCACCACTGATAAGTTGGGCCTTGCAGTAAGGACACTGTATAGTCGAACTTCTCGTCCGGCTCGCAGTCCATCTGATCAAAAATTCTCTTCGTCCTTTCTAGCCATCCCTCGGCCTCTGCTGGGTTTGTACTTTCGTAGAAGTCCACAGCCCCCAGCTTCCACAACCTATCATACCTCCTCTCCCTTCTCTCGAGAACTCTAGGACGCATCTCCTCTGGTCGAGGTACCGAAGACTCTCTACTGGCTCCTATAGGTCCTAGGCAGTTGATTACCCCACTTGTTCACCCATGGCAGATGACCTATAATAAACAATAACTTCAATCATCATCCATATTGCTCATGATATTTCATGCTTAAAATTTGTATATGTCCCTATAAATGTCAAACTATGCTCTGATACCAAAATATAGCACCCCCATTACCATAAAGTATACACCGGAACACCCTAAGGACATTCCAATACATAACCTATGATAATGGCATGGTAGAGTAGTCACTACAATCACTTAACATAGCATCAACATTTTTTTCAACTTATAAGACACAGTAAGGAAAAACACCATATTTTAAAACCAAGTTCCTCCTTTCATTTCATATAAACCAAATATTTACATTGATAGTTTTCAATATCACCTAAATATGTACATCATCATATCCTAATACAAAATATGCTACATGAAATAGGAAATTACACAAAAATCTATCTAATATTCCAATCTCAGCTGACCAAAATTTGAGTCATTTCTTCTTTTCCCTAAAAGTACAAGACTATCCTTCTTGTAGTGTCTCTTAGTAGCTAAAGTCGTCTCTCGGTTGTGAAAAATCAACGTTGCAATTTTGATGAGTTTTGTGAACTCAATGAGGTAACCATCATCGATGGTTCACTCAATTCATGCAATACATTATACATATAACATATAATTCACATCTTTGCATTTGGAATAAATTATCACATATTACATTCTCAGTTAAGGGTAAGACAATTTTGCATTTCAAACAATCAAACATACTTATTAAAATGTATATGAAATGCTCATGTGAATCTTTTCCAATTATTACGTTGTTGTAACTGAGTGCCTAAACTGTCCCATATCCATTGTGGATACTAGGCTTATACTGTCCTTTATTCGTTGGGGATACAAGACTCATTTTACATAGTGAGCTTTTAGCTATTAATCATATTTAGAGCTTTAAGCTCATTTTCCGTGGATACTCAAGTCACAACTCTCATTATGTGCTCATGAATTTATGTATGGAATGCATCTCTCATAATCAATCAATCATGTCAAAAAGCATTTAGTTTGTCACATTCACATATAAGTAGTACTTCAGTATCACATTCATGCATCAAGTCTTGGACCTTCATTGTCTGGCATCAATATAATCAAATCACATTCACATCATATTCTAAAGCAAACAATTAATTTCGTAAAACCATCTAGGTTACTCACAAATTTCTCCCGAAGTTTCAGCAATGTCTACATGTTAATGTTCCAAATGCTCCTCTATAATATACATTATATACTTATATCACAATTTTGCACAATTTCATAAATATTCCTTGATGCACATTTATGTGTATGAAATATGCACAATATATGTTCATGATAATCCCAGGTATTTTTCCATTATTCTTGTCACAAAATCAATCCAATATCAAAACTCACTTAAGTATCATTTATATGTAAGGTTTATAACTCAAATAAACACTTTGAATATAATTTCATAACGCAATGAATCATTTCAGATTTTTCCAAAAATTGACTTTCGAGTCTACTGATCTTGAACATTTAGACAATGAAAATGAAGTAATTTGGCAATACTTTCTTCTAAAAAAAGTTTCTCCTATCTCTTAAGTTTCTAATCACACCAAGATCATTCAATTAGGTTTAGTAATTTGAAAGTTATACCCCAAATATTTTTGGACTGTTCTTATACTAGACCAGTTCCCTGTACTCAACTTCCATCCAGAATCTTAGAGACTGAATTAAAATTTGATTTCTTCAGACAATTTGTAGCCTGAAGTCTCTAGTTGACTCCAAATTAAAAATCATTATATTTGGATAACTACATAACAAGATATTGTCAAAATATCGAAACATGTTTAAGCTGTGCAAGAAAGTTGGCCACGGCGAAGTCAGGAGTTGGCCGTGGCAAACTTTTCCCAGAGGAAAATTCCTAGTGAAATCCTGCAAGTTGGCCGCAGCAAACTTTCACAGAAGCACAATTAGTGAACAAATTACTATTACATTTTCCAGATTTTACAACATCTAACATCTTACACCTAACACATCTTGTACAAAGATCACCCTTTCTACTTCATTTACTCTTCATTCTCAGCTCCCTTTCAACTCAATTTCATTCACAAAAAATTCATGATATATATTTGATCATTAACCAAAAACAGAGCATATACATTTACCCATTCATCATTAATTCTTTTACACTCATTCTAATCCCTTTATGAAGATCGTTCTACCTCAAAACATATCTATAACAATATATGAATTACGATCCATCATACATATACAAGAGCAAGAAATTTACATAGGCTTTTCATCATCCACAACACACACATAAAAACTCACATAATTAAGTCACCAATCTTACATTTCTCATTATTCTCGTTTCATTTAACAATACCCATGAAGATTAACAAGCTACTTACTTGATTTAGCTCCAAAATCTTCAAAATCTCAATCAACTTTAGCTTTATACACAACCCACGATCATCATCTTGAAGGTTGGAAGGTTTGGCTTTTCTTATGGAAATGAAGAAGGTGACATGGTGGGAGTAGCAAGTGAAAGATGAGGGAGCTAGGTTTAATTTTTGTGGAGGTTGTCAACAAAATGAAATGAAGAAGTTGAAGAAGCTTGAAGACAATGGAGAAAGTCACGTAGAAGAGAAGAAAAGAGTAAAATGAAAGACATTAGATTGTCTTGCAAAGAGGAACAACATGAGAGAGAGAGGAGTGGGTAGTGGTAGTGACATTTATCACTGCCACTTGTCACCTCTCTATGGTCCTATTTGGACTCTTATTAAAAACTAGTCTATTTGTTTCCAATTTCTAATCCAATTGTCTCTAAATTTTCAATGATACTTGTAAATAAATCCAAAATTTATTTATCAAATTTTCCATTGCCAATTGACAGTAAATTTCTACTACCATTTATCAATTGTCTTGCCACTTGGTATTTTTCCTAGTCCAAAAAAATCAAAAATTTTAGGAATTTCCTAAATTTCACCAAAAATTCCAAATTAGCACATATACTCTCCTTATCAATTTTCAACACATAAAAACAATAATTCTCAATATAATCACATTTATAAACAATTACACCTGAAAATTGTCAATGAATACATGTACAATTATTTTCATGTGCAAAAATTGTATATTTACGTGTATGTGCATATCATATAATGCACGAGCATGAAATGCATCAGCATGAAATGCATTTTCTAATCTCTCAATAATCTCTCATATATATATTATTCTAGCCTTAACGTAAGTAATGGGATGTTACAAGTTAAACATAATAAGAAAGCTTTTAAGTGATCAGCAAAACTCAGTCTAGGTAATTGTTATGCTTTTAATTGAAAGGAGTTAACCTACACTTAATACTTATTTTGCTCAATGGCAGGTTGTTATGGATTGTTATTTGAAAGGGGATACAAACTTTTCATAAGGCTAATGATTATCTTTTCATCTGTAAAGGCATTTAACTCACGGAATCAATTTTCGCTTGGTGATTTTTTTCCTCTTTTCATTTTTCTGCTAGTCTTTTTTGATAGACTAAGGAGCAAAAACATATCACAGAGCTTAATTTTAGATTACAAGAAATGCATCAATTACGTGAGGTAACTATCAATGAACTACAATCTCTTAAAAGGAACAAAACAATTTGCAAGCAGAAAGGGTATTGCTAGAAAATGACAGTCACACTACATATTAATACCTTTATTCCTATGTCCAATAATCAAGTTAACATTCATTTACCCTAATATTTTGGCCAGCAACATATTTGATAAATTCATACTCCTAAGCAGTAATAAAAAAAATAACTTCCACATTCACTAATTAAAAGGAAAACATACCCCAATAGCAACGATAAGTAAGCAGTACAAAGTAAAAGCAACGACAGACAACAATAACACCTACGAAAAAGCAATTTCAAAAAGAGAGCACAATGAAGGCAAAAATAAGATAAACGACCATAGCTACAGGCAGGAGAAAAATGGGAAAAAATTAAACATAGGAATAGGAAAACGATTGCAATTTTACAAGAAAACCTCATCCCAAAACATTAAAGCACCAAACAGTTAAAGTATAATTTTATATAATATTTTACTAGGGAAAAGTAAAACATACCATAACATCACAAAGCAAAGGCAAGGATGGAAAGCAACAACACCTACAAAAAAAGCAATTTGAAAAAGAGACATAAACCAAGGCAAAGTCAGAAACCATTCGCATGGAAAAAATTGGAAAACAACTACACAGAAAAAGAGCAAGGAGGAAAAGGGGGAAAATAAGACAACCGATAACAACTCCAAGTAGTGGAAAAAATAGGGAATATTAAACAGGAATGGGAAAAATTGCAAATTTACAAACCAAAACCTCATCCCAAAACTTTGAACCATCAAACAGATGAGATAAAATTTGATATAATATTTTACCAGAGAAGATACAAAGTGTAAAACTTGACACCAACAAAAAAAAAATTCTCACTTTGTACTATTCTAGCAAAAAAAAAAGAGAAGAGAAGATGATATCAAAACCAGAAAAGTAAGACAAAACTCCTTCCATAGGCATACCCATTCATACTCTAGTATAAATGACCAACCTCCACCAATGGCATACGGAAATAGTAAGAGGAACTATCCATTGACACAAACATCCAGCTAGAAATTTAGCAAAGCTCAAGAGAAGGATGAGGCTAATTCTAACAAAATTAACCCAAAAAAATTAAAGATTGTTCCAAACAACCGTTTCGGCAAATGAAGAAAAATCAAAATCATATTGAGGATGAATTCATAATTTCATCACCCAACTACACCAACGACTCCCAACCGCAACAAACTGCCTAATAAATCAGTGCCAAACTCACACCAATCACTCCGCCACACATCAATGCCACGCGGATAACAACCATCCACCCCCTCCAAATTGGCAGGGCAACCACGCTGAAGTGGCACCATCCCATTCCCACTACACTTTTAAAGGGCCTGCCCTTTCTTCTTTAGTAAAGCTAACCTCCTTTTTTGCCATTAATAACGTAGTGCGCCCTTAGGTAGGGAAATAAAATCCCAATGGGGGTGGAAGAGAATAATGGTTGATGCCTTTCTTTTACAATATAGTTAATGGAGGAAATTTTACTTCCACACATCAAAAACGCTTTTTGCATAAGAAATGTTTCTTATAAGACGTTTCTTAGCAATATGTTTTCGAAGAGCCAAAATGTTTTCTCAAAATAAACGTTTCTTTGTTTTTGCAACTTTTCTTTTAAACCTAAATGTTTCTTTCCTTTCGAAACGTTTCAACGATAATCGCCAAAACATCTAAGTTGGCACTTCGTAAACTTTTTGAAATGTTTCGTCTTCAGAAACATTTCTTGTCAATTGCAGTTATCCATAAACGTTTACATATATAACAAAAAGGTGACTGCAAAACTTACACATTATCTTAAAATTTATAAGAAGATATGCTAAATGAATATCTGGAGAAGCACCAATACGCAAAAAGCGAGAGACATTTTGAGGGAGAAAAAGAAAGTTTCTTAAAATGTTTCTTCAGTTATCAAAAAATGTTAATATACATAACAAGACGGTGATCGCAAAACTTACATAGAATAGTAAGATCTGAGAAGATATGCAAAATGAATATTTGGAGAAGCACCAATAGACAAAGAGAGAGGGATAGAAAAGAAATCTTCTTCTTGGTACAAGTTACAAGAGCGTTCTTTCAATAACTCTTTTTATGCTCCTCAGTTGGTTTAATGGAAATTTAGGCTATGCTTAGTTAGGGGTTTATTAATGAAATGTAATATTATTCCATCGTTTGGGATGAGGGATAAGGGCTTATAATGAAATAGAATAGAATGAAATTAAAAAGGAAAGTTTCATATTACATCACATTTTATCCTAAACAGGAAAAATAAGAATCCTACAATTTGAGGAGTTTAAGATGAAATATAAAATAATAAACAACTTTTCACTATATTATGTTATAAATCATTCTTCCAAATAACATTTCACTATGCTACAATATAAGTCTTTCCATCTTTCTCAAACAACAATTTTCTAATATTATATCTATTTACATTCTATTTTATTAAAAACTTTATATCTAACAAAATCATTTATAAGATTATGTTTGATTGGGGGTTTATTAATGGAATGGAATAAAATGTAATATTATTCCATTTACATTCCATTTATGATAAACCATTTTTTCATTCAATTTTATTAAAGACCTTACGCCCAATTAAACACACTCTTAAAAAATGAAACATATTTTAGACTCTATGAATGTTTTGAATTCCAGCCATCTCTTCAAATTTTGTTAAGACTTTCTCCGATTATAGCTCATTTTCTTGCTTCTCCATTAAATGATAATATAAAACCTTCCATTATTTTTTGAAATGGTAAGACATCAATATGATATGGTATAATAAAATAAGGTTATTGTTTCTATCTTGTCCTACTAGATAGGTTTCGAAATTTATTAAATTCTTAATCCAAGTTTTCAAGTTTTGCTAAAAATTTAACGTAGAAAATTTATATATAATAATTTCGTATGATTATTTTATATACAACATTTACATAGACACGTATATGAAACATTAAATCTCCAATACCATCTTCATCATTTTATATACATATACACATGATTTCGACTTTTAGAAGTACCATGTCTTATACAATTGAGCTACGAATAAATGTATATAATTATGAAAGATTTTTCCCTTCATGTCGATGTCGGGCTTAGTTAGCTGACAAAAGTGAATAGTACAAAATGTTTATGCGTGTCGATGATAGAGGAGCCTATGTCAATAAAGCAACTTTTCAGCTTACAAATGATTGACATTTGCCATGCTTTTTTATGGGATACGAGGTTCAACTTATAGTTTCTTTTATAATTATTTGATGAAACTAGAGAGTAAGAATGTTATTATAATTCGTGTAACATTTAGGATTTACTTAATACTTTCAAGACGAACAAGTTGAGCAAGGCAATATTTAGTTGAATGTAAAATTTTTAACAGAATAAAATAAATAAAATAATTTATAATTAACTAAAATATAAATAAATTTAATATTAAAAATTTATGATTGGAAGGAATGAAAATATTCGTAATATAATATAGTAAAATATTCTTTATCATCTTACATTCTATTATAAATTTTTTAAATTAGAGATAACTTATTCTTACATTCTATTATAAATTTTTTAAGTTAGAGATAATTTATTCTTACAGTTTAGAATAGAATAAAATATACTAAAAAATTCTCCTAACTAATAAATGATAACGTCACACAATGTTAAAAAATTACAATAAGGATACAAACGACAACGTTGCACTTAAGAGAGCTATTATCTTGGCGCGTCGAAGTATGGTTGGTTAACTTAAATTAATTTCATTTATTGCATAAAACGGGAAGTAATATCAGAGAACTTGAATTTTATTTCCACGTGCCGTTTATTATGACTCAAAGCTAAAAGGAAAAACCATTAGGAGCATATTACCTATTTTTATTACCTTATTTTTACCTTTTTTGATTATTTATTTTTTTAGATTTTATTTATTAGATAAATGAATGATCATAAAATATGGTAAAAATATAATAATGAAAACAAGAAATCTGAAACCAAAATATGTCTAAAGGGGTTAGAGTTTCCTATTTTTGTTAGAATATTTCAATCTTATTTTATTTAATCTTATTTACATATTTATATAAATTTTATGTAAATATATAAATAAACACATTTATATAAACTCAGATAAATTTTAATAAAATATGATTAAAAAAACCGGTTAACTAAAACACGATCCGTAATAAAAGAAGCTTCTCGATTACTCTGCGCCAAACACGACAGCACGTACGTAATTAAAAGTGCACGCGGTTCACAGCATTATCCTATATAAACTGATTTAAAAGAAAAAAACTCGGGAGAGAAAAAATATTCGTCAATAGTTGTTGAGGTAAAGCTGGAAAATATGTTCTAGATTCTGAGTCTGGTTTCGATTTAATTGTTTTTCTGACCGAGGAAATGATCGGAAACCAAATTAACACCATTTGATGGCTGTTTGGCTGCTTGCAAACTGCTGTTTTGTTGGTCTTTACTTGTGGTTTCCTTCATTTCGACTTGAGTTTCCGTCTTAAATGTAATTAGGATTCTTGAATTTCAACGGCCTCTAAAATTGTTGATGTTTTTCTGCAGAATTTCGGCGGATAAGAAATTGCGGGCATCTGTGCGCTATTGAAGTGTAAAGATTCTTGTGCGTCTCTAATTCTATTTCTTCTTAGTTTGATTGGTTTTTTGAATTTGAAGATAAATTCTAATTCTGAGGAAAGAAGGATAGTTGGAAGAAAAGAACGAGATCCTTCTTTGAATTCGGATCCAGTTCTTCATCAAAAGATAAATCTTTGATCAATATCTTTCAAATTGTGATGCGTGTAGGCTTTTATAGTATTTTTGTTCTCTTCATCTACACAAAGAAGTCAGTTCACTGAGTACATAACGGCAGTTAGGCTTTAATCCTTTAAAATGTCCAGTTATTTTTATGGAATTCTTAGTAGTTAGCTTTGAACAGCAAAGTATAATAGATTCTGGTTCTCATGAAACCTCTCCCTTCTCGCTAGAAATCAGCCTTTTCTTTTTCAGTCTTTAGTTAACTAACTTGGGCGGGACGTCTCCCTCCCAAGGCTCTCTAATGGGAATGAAGCCAGACACCTCTTCGGGAGGTGGTTTTGCTGCCTACCTCATTCTTGTTCCCTCAGCTTTTGGCACATCTCTTTTTCTGCTTCTGGTATTGTCTCCTCCATTTTTCATCATTCTTGAGTTCCCTCCTTTGCCATTTCTACTCCTAGTCTTACTTCTTCCAACCCAGCCCTCCAAGTAGGTACTTCTCCTTCTGAGCCTCAGATCAACCCTTCTTTAAACTCCACTTTTCAACTCAAATCTCCTTAACAGTCAACGAGATCCTTTCCAAACTAGTTCCTATCTCTTTCATCAATCTTATGCCTGGACTGAAAGGAGCCCCTCCATTTCCTAGTTTGGCCTTAAACTCTGAATCCCAAACACCGGTTGCCAGAACTTGGTGCAATGTAGTGAGTGACTGGAAGCATAATTATATCACTCAAATGCAAGTAGATGGGAACCAAATGGTCTTGCCACCATTTTATTGATGAAAGGTCATCTTTCCCTTAAATGTAGCTACTGGCCAAGACTAAATGGGAGAAACTTGGACTGGAGAAGGCTTTAATTAATGAAGAGGATATTTTTTCTTTTCAAGTTCAATTGTGAGTAAGTCTTGGAGACCAACAATGCGAGTTTTTAATGTTGGAAGTTGCAATGAAATCATGAGGTTGGATCCTACTCTAACCAATAAGCTAGGTTCCTGTGATCGGGCTATTGCTAGTTACACAAAACATATTCCTCTTCTTTGTAAGCAAGCTATAACTCATTTTCTTAGTCCCAAGTAACTTGCACACCTATTGGGGATCTCATCTAATCCTCCGAAATAATCCAATTAAGGCCATTGAAAGAATTATCAAGAATTTTCTTTGATCATGAGATTTGAATAAGACAACAGCAGCTAAGGTTAAATGGTATGATCTTTGCCAAACAAAGGAGAAAGGAGGTCTTGGAGTTGTACCCATCAAAGACACGAATAAAATGCTCATTATCAGGAGGATATGGAGGCTATTCATTGACAAAGAATCCATTAAAGTTAACTGGATGCATTCTATGTAGCTGACATTAGTATTTGGAATTTGAAAATCAAGAATGAGAGCTCTTGGACACTTAATCAGATGCTGAGAGTGAAAGATTCAATTATTCAAGAAATAAAATGGTTAGTTGGTGATGAACGTGATATTTGGTTTTGGTATGACAATTATAAGGAACTGGGTGCATTATACAAAAGACCAAAACTAAATTCAATAAGACACGGGCTACTTGATGAAGCCAAAGTAAAGGAGATAATTAATGGATAGGGATGGAATTGCTAGATAAGAGGATTCTCCACAATTAGAGCTGACCTCCCAGATTAACATTCAAATCCTAATTCATCTGGTTCTATAATATGGTTAAGGTACAAATCAAGAAGCTTCACTAAGAAATCTTGTTTGTAAGTTATTAGGAAGCAAAACTAGATGGCTAGCTGGTTTGAATTGATATTGTCTAAATATAACCTGCTGAAGGTATCTTTTATCTTATGACTTGTTTGTCAAACAAAGGCTAAGACAAAGGATAGAATCAAGGGGCCCAAATCTCAGTTGTCAACTTTGCCCTATTGCCTCATAATCCATTAATCATCTTTTCTTTGATTGCCAATTCTCTTCTGCTTTATGGAAACATATTCAAGGCCTCTATCACAACTTTCATTCAGCTACAGAATGATCAAGAATAGTTGAATGGGCTAGGAACCAGAGGAGTCAGACTAAAGAAGATTCTTATATCTTCATGATCGCTTTCAGTTGTGGCATTTATGCTATGTGGAAAGAGAAGAATCATAGTATTCCAAGATAAGCTTCTAGATTGCGTCACTTTCATCTCCAAAAAACTAAATTGTATAAGAGAAATTATCCTAG
>JANSVA010000009.1:5618304-5630863 GCA_025504915.1 Erythroxylum reticulatum | reverse complement strand
CCTGAGTAGTAACTGATAGATTTAAGCTGAGAAGTAGCTTGATTTCTGTCAGCAAATCTTAGTTAGCTTTATTTCAATCTGGCTTTTAGTTTTGCTGTTAATTCTTGTTTCCAGGCTTCATTTAACTTTTCAGTCTTGTTTCGAATTGCAATTTGCTTTCGGGTCTCATAATTAAATTCAATTTTCAGAAGCGAAAAGTATGTTATTGTGTACAATGGAAGTTAAGTAGTTAGCAAAGGTATTGCTTTTCGTAAAGTTATAGAGGCCTAACTCTTTCATATAAGCATATCTTTACGCATTCAAATGTGGACAGAGAATATTGACTGACGGGTTTTTTGATCTCTCCTTTGTTATTTCAATTTTCTGCAGCAAAACATGGAAAGTATAAAATCCATCCTCAGCATAGTAGTTACATGGAGGGGAAACAAGTATATTGTGCAAATGGAATCTGATTCATCTCTCAAAGAGCTAGGGGATGAACTACTGAGGTTGACTGATGTCAAGGCAGATACCATGCGGCTAATTGTCCCACAATTTGCTAATAAAATTTCAAAACTTCTGTCTCCTTTTTCTGATGAGCACTCAAAATTAAGTTTGCAGGAGGCTTCAATAACTGAGGTGCTATTTTTGTAGCCCCAAAAATTCACCGAATACAGTTGATGATAGCTCTAGTTGCATTTGCTGCGGTACAGGATTTCTCATTAGTCTTCCCCATGCTGACACATGATGCTCTTATTTATCATATGTGAACAAAATGGGCTTAATATACTATGCTCATGCATGCATTTCATGCCCCTTTAATCATGTATTCATGAATCATCTCAGTACTAGAAGACATAGTACAAGTAAGAATTTAATTAGTTCTGTAATGCTTTTAGGATAAATTCTTGCACCAAGGATTCTGGTACTATCATAGTTGATATATGGAATCATAAGTAAGGTTAGTCTTTATTTGACCTAGGTGAAGGACATGCATTCCCCATGACTTGTCATCAAATCTTACAGCTCAGCTTAGTTTATGCATATATGAAGATGATGTCCCACTTCCTAAGCAAACAACTGCCTTCTCTCTTTTGAATCCAATGCCAATTATGCATATTCCTTTTGTAACAGGGGAAGTCTATCAGAATGATGGGAGTTTCTGTGGATGAGGTTAATAAACTTCTGGAAAATGCAAAGGTTGATCAACGAATTGCTGGATTTGATGAAGAAGAAAGGAGAATGAAACAGAGAATATCAGATAGACCAACTACATTAAAACTTCCACAAGGACCTTATATATTTTGTGATTTCCGCACACTTCAGATTCCTGGGGTTGAGGCATGTTTTTGTGTTGTATTTGCTATCTTTTTTCATGAAGGAGCACAGAGCCATAATTGATTAAACGATATAAGTTGATTGATGCTGGATGAAATTTCATTATTTTTCACAATGGCTCCTGTGTATGCACTAATTCACCACTTTTTTGAGTGTTAGGCAAGACTGGCCTTTGTATCAAAGCTTAATCCTTATTTACTACAGGTGGTATTTGCATGTCCATAATGATAACTGGTTAGATAACGTCACTGTAACAGTTTTGCTTTTGGTCTTAAATTAATCAGATTGACTATTTCCATGCAACTTCTAGCCAGAACAGCTAATTTTTGCATATAGAGGATGATCTAATAATCATGAACGACAAAACAGTAATACCTACCATTAGAGTGCCAACACATCGGAGTACATAAAACAGCTGAAATTTCATTAAAGATCATTAATTTATAAAATAGAGATGTGTTTAAGGTGCAAAGGGCATCTTGATTGTAAATTTCAAATTTTCAACCGTATACTTGGTTCTTGCTTCTTTTCAGTTGAACCCTCCAGCTTCAGAGGCATTGAAAAGAATGCATATGCTTGCTGCAGATCCTGGAATTATTGCGATTATGAACAAGGTAACACTAGACAAATCTTTTCTATTTAATAAGGATACCTTATCCTTCAAGTATCTCATCCTCTTAATGTTTATCCTTCAAAGCATCGATGGCGTATAGGTATCATGACTGAGATGGCTCCAGTTGGTTATGTAGGTGTAAGCCCCAAGTGCATTCTTGGTTACAACAAGGTAACTACTAATTTGTAGCAGAGTTTGGTTGTATAGCTGTAGTAAGTATTTGATTATATAAATGTTATAGTATTCTTGCTGACTCTAATTGCTGTTGTTGCAGAACCATGGAGAGGAGATATCTTTGCGTCTTCGAACTGATGACCTCAGGGGCTTCCGAAAATATGAAAGCATAAAGAAAACTCTTCTGCATGAACTTGTATGTCCAAAAGAATTGATCCTTTTTTGATATTGCTCTTTGACATGAACTGTCGAATTCTCAATTAAATGCTCTTATTGTTGTTCTTACTTTTTATTAGAGGGTTTTACAAAGAAGCACAATCTTTTCTGTCAGAATGAATATGTAAAATAATTAATTTTATTTAAGTATACCTCCTTTTTATGAAACTAGTGAATCTTTTGGAAACTGAAGAAATTTTCTTCTCATTCAGGCTCACATGCTATATTCTGAGCATGATGCAAACTTCTATTCTCTGGATAAACAGGTAAAGTCTTGAGTTTATTTTATGCTTGAAGGTACAGTTATTCCATAAACCTTGTTGAAGTTAAATTACTTCTCTCGAAAATGTCTGGCACAGCTCAACCAAGAAGCTGCTAGTTTGGATTGGACGAAATCAAGGGGACATAACTTGAGCAGAGTCAAACATCCTGAACATGATACTGAAACTTTCTATGGTGCAGAGAGTACAAGCGTCTCCCAAAAGCTTGGGGGAAGTATCTTAGATCAGTTAGCAAGTGCTCGTGAAGCTTCAGTGGCAGCTGCTTGCCGGCGTCTAGCAAATGCTCCTGTAAATGGTTCAATGGAAACTGATTTACTAGGAGAACCTGATCCTGATGATTCTAGCTTAATATTGCCTGTAAGAGTAAATAAAAATACTGAAAGAAGTTTGAGACCTAATCATGAGTCGGACCCTAATGAACATTCTTTTGTTCAAGATATGTATGAACCTGATGCTGATGGTTTTCAGGGTAATCACCATCTGGATATGGAGAGACTGAGCAATAAGATGGAGCCCAGCTATGATATTGATGAACCTGATCCAGATGACATGGAAGCAAGGCCAGATAAATTGAGAGACCTAGCTTACATCAATAAGGCTTCTAGAGAACTTGATGCAGATGAGTGTCATGCAAAATTTCTCTACTCGGATCCTAATGCTGATAATGGGCTTGTTGCTTCGTGGGATTCATCAAATATGCCAATTGATGACCCAGATCCGGATGATGTAGAAAGACAGAGATGCTATGAGTCTCTGCCTGCTGTGTGGGATCGTCTACTGAAAGGCATTGAGACACTAAGAACTGAAATTAAAATTACAGAGTCAACTATGAACCTTGAAACTCTCGTAAAGAAGATCAAGTATGCTTTTCTAACTTGGTGATGTCATTTATTTGATGTTGTTTAGTATGTTGAGGAGCATTATTGAGCCCTCGTGAGAGTTGACAGTGCACAAATATCCAAAATTTTGTGATGCTTGTTCTTTCATGTTCTGGCTTGTTTCCTGCATTTATGGATGCTTAAAAGTTTTTCACATTGCTGACAGGAATGAGATTGAACACCCTAATTCAATAAAATCCAAGAGGTTTCGTGAGGTGTGATCATTGCTTTCTGTGGGATTCCTCCAGTTTCATTTGTACTCCTTCTTTAGTACTTCTTAATGAACATGATAATAACAATTCTCCACCATTAGGGAAAGGAGAACTTGTACAGTAGGATGGGGTCTATCAAGTCCAACACTGAACCTGACCAAGATGATGAGCCAGATCCAGATGATCTAGATATACAGAGAGTTGAAAATCCCATTTCTGTTGTTTGTGATCATTTGCAGAAGGTCATTGAGACACTGGGAGCTGAAATTAAACCTGTGAAAGCAATTGTGGACCTGCAAGCTCTTTTAAAGATAATCAGGTATGCTTTTTCTAACTTGATTGTTTATTCTATTTTTGTCGATTATGTATATCAAGGAGCCTTGGAAGTTTAGAACAGCTCCTTAATAGATTATCCTATTAAGGAGCCTTGAATAACTATATAACAGCTCATTGCAGAAAGTCCCGAGTATTTTACAACTGTCAAAAAAAAAAATTTACTGGATGCTCTAGATTCTTGTTCACTGAGTTCCTGCTATTCGATACCTGTAAATGTTTGAATTTCCTCCAATTGGTGGCAGGAATGTGATCAAATGCCCTGATGTAAAGAAATTCAAGGCACTTGGTGAGGTATGATTATCACTATTGAGAAGTTCTCTTTCTGTATTATTCTGAATCTCAAATGTAATTCTTTCTATAAGAACATATGAACCAGCAGGAGATGGGGAACCTGAACAATGAAGTGGGGCTTAGGAAGACCATTTTTGAACCTCATCCAGTTGATTTGGAAATTAGAGAGGACGGTTTAAGAGATCAAGCCCACATTAGTAAGGCTTCTATAGAACCTGGTCCTGATCAATGTGAAGAACATGTAATTGTGCATTCAGAGCTTGATTGTGATGATACTTCAGTACCCTCTCAGAAAGTATCAAATATGCTGATTGATGAACCAGATCCAGATGATCAAGAAATTAAGAGAATCCAAGACCCAGTTACTGCTGTTTGTGGCCGTCTGCAGAAGGCCATGGACACACTGAGATCTGAACTTAATTCTCCTGAGGCAACTATGGTTATGCAAACTCTTTTGAAGATAATCAGGTATAAATTCTTATTTATATTTGTTTGAATTATTGATATACAAATGTTTATCCCCCAGCATAGGTACAAGGACGTGGTGCTAATACTCTGATTCTAGATTTTTCTTTTGCTGGTCTCCTGCTATTAATGAAAGCATGAATTATTCCAACTGTTGCAGGAACGTGATTGAACACCCTAATGAGCTGAAATTCAGGAGACTTCGAAAGGCATGATTATTACTGCCTTTGGGATCTTTTCTAGTCTTATCAAAATTCTTATTTAGTCCTCTGATCAAATTGTCTCAATTGTAATGCAGGCCAACTCTTTAATGCAGAAGAATGTAACCAATCACAAAGGTTTGTCTTTCTTATTTTGTTTCCCTAAAGTTAAAGTTGAATGATATCCACAACAGAAATGAGACTTCAAAAGTTCAAATTATGTCAATTTGAGGATGGTATATTGGTTTGCCTGCTATAGCTGGCAGATGTTACTTGGATTATGTTCCTGAACGGCTTCTTATGATTCCAGCTGCAATGGAAATTCTGCATTTGGTTGGATTTAGTGATGATGTTATCTGTGATGAACTTGGTAAAGTGGAAACCTATATCGTGTTAAAGCGGAATGATCCAGGCTTGTTATGGCTTGCCAAATCATCCCTCGAGGCATGCATAGCCTAGAAGTCATATGACAACCAAGGTATTGTATGGCTAAGATGAAAGAAGAATCGCCATTGGGAACTTGTGTTCATGTACAAACTGTCCAGTATCATACTTGTTCAGAAACCTACTGGATGATAGAACATGATTCAATAATGTCAATTTAACATCAGCTGTAAATAAGCATTGATCATGACTCTAAATTTCTGAACTTTTCCTTTTATTTGAATATAAATTGTTATTTTCAATTAATAATAAATTTGGGTGAATACTATTTCTGCTTAAATAGTGATTTTTGGAGCCTAATTTTAAAAAAAAGTTGAAAATATCCGAAATAGGTATTAGATTCTATTGATACTGAAATAAACCGAAAATAAATTCGAATAGATGGATTTTGAGAGTTTCAAAAGTTTAGGGATAATGTCTTTTTGGCATTGCAGGTGACTTAATAGCAACTGCCAGAAGAATATCAGTGTGTAAAAGCTGTTGAAGCCAGTGAATTGTGAAAGAAAGGCACTTAGGACCTACTTTGGGGATTTTATTTTTCGTTTCTGTATTTCCTTTTTTGAGTATTAATAGATGTGGTTATATTCTTAATACTAACTAAATAAAATATTAAAATATTATTCTTTTTTTTTCGATTTCCTTTTTTCAGTATTGATGTATATGTGGTTATATTCTTATTACTGACTAAATATAGTATTAAAATCATTTTGTTTTAATATTTCACTTATAATTAGTAAATACCACAAGGTTCACGTTTTTATTTAAAATTAAATAAACAAATAATAATTTTTAGTTTTGTTATAAAATAATATTTATATTTATTAAATTCCAAAATTTGCGAAAAATATAGTTTATATAGATTTTAAAATAATTCAGGATGCAATGCATTAATAACAAATTTTTAATTAAAAATTATTTTGAAATATATATTTTATATAAATAAATTTTGTTGTTTATTTAAGTTCATAAAAAATGAAATTGTAAAAAATAATTAAAATAAATGAATAAATAAATTATAATGCATTTGACATATTATTAGTTTTATTATTAATTCATAATTTTAATTATTAATAAAGTTAGGTTATGAGAAAAATAGAAATTAAAATCACTTTTAACTGCTACATTTTGCCAAATAGATTCCAAATCTTATTTATAATAGTACATATCATCCGGTCTTAAAAGAAAAAATATATATATATATCATCACTTAGAAAAAAATTTGTATTTTGCTAGAGCACTGTTAAAAACAAAACTAAATACTCTTACTATTCTTTTTCTTGAAATTCAGCTGAAAAAAGGAATAAAATATAGATTAGACTAGCTTGTTCAGGAGCAAGTTTAGCAGTAAATACCAGATGGTGAATGTTTCCAATATTCTACTTAAGGAGAAGTGTCAGCTCTCATTTTATACAAGCTAGTTTTTTTATAAGAATGAATTGCTTAGTGCCTGATATTGAAAGATTGAGCCCTCTCTCCAAAGATTCATGAAAGTCATCTAGTTGACAAAAAAAATCATTGAATTTCAAAGGGGTTTTGATTGGATGATTAGGGGGAATGTGAAATAGGGTAGGTGAATGATCAGAGCAGCTAGTGTTAGGAAATTCAGCAAAAGTGTGCTAGATTAGTGAGACTTTTATCCAATTTCTTTCTAATGAAGGTATTTTCTTTTTACTTGTTGCTTCAAGTGAAAAAGATTGCTTCCAAAAGGCAATTCATTCACTTGAATGTCACTAAGACACTATTTTAAGTCATTACAAATGGGTTTAAAGAGAAGAGTTACCTCCAACCTCAGTTGAACAAGTTATTCCGTTGAAGTCTCCAATGATGAGCCATGGACCTTGAGGGTGGTTGCTATTTCTCTTAGTTTGCTCCATAGAGAATTCCTTTGATAAGGATAGTTAAGAGGACAAACATTGGAAATATAAGCATATTGGTTGAGGTCTTTGATGCATACCTTTACATGAATAATTTGCTCAGTCACCAGAGATTGCATAATGGAAAATTTGGCTTCAGTGTACAAGAATAAGATTCTTCCATTCAAATGAGCTTGATAGTTATGTAATAGTTTCCATCATTTGGGCAAAAAGTTTTGATGTTGACAATTTGGTTATTTTATTATAGACTCAAGAATTCCTACGATTATAGGCTTATTATCCACCAAAAAATTCTTCAGTATGAGTTTTCTCTTAGGGGAATTGAGATTTTGACTTTCTAAACAGCAAAAATCATAATGTTGGACCTTGAATTAGGGGTCTTTTTTTTGGGTTAGATTTCCTTCTGGTGATATGCTGAAAGATCCAAACTTTCTTGGGTAAAAAATGGTGATAAAAATTCATCTTTCTTTAACAAATCCATTGCCTTTAGGAAAGTTGCCAATCAAATCATCTCCATCAACCATAAAGGCTACTAGATTTTAACTCAAAACCAACTCCTCAAAACCTCCATGGAGCACTTCACCTGCCTACTAAGCTTCCCCTTAAACACTCACTCCATACCCAAATTACTCCAAGAAATCCTACAAGACAAGTTATCCCCTCAAGAAGCCTTGTTTTTAGTTGAACTAGTTACTCCAGAGGAAATCTTTGAAGTCTTTAAATCTCTACACCCTCACAAAGCACCAAGCTCTGGTGGATTAAATGCAAACTTTTTTCACCAAAACTTGGGAGTCAATTGGACATTCAGTAATAGAGGTTATCCTTGAAATTTTCAACAAGTGCAGAATGCTCAAGGAAATTAATAGGACCTTCATAACTTTAATTCCAAAAGCCAATGAACAAAAAACTGTGCATGATTAATGGCCTATCGTGTTGTAACACTATCTACAAGATCATTGCAAAAGTTATAGCTCAAAGGATGAAACTGGTGCTACCAAACCGTATTGATCAAGTAAAGGTTGCATATATATCTGAAAGAAATATAATGGACAACATCATGATAGCATATGAGCTCCTTAAGCACTTTACTAAGAGGAGAGGTCATAACATTATTCAATGAGGGTTGACTTCTAAAAGGATTATGATTTTGTTGAGTGGTCTTTCATTATAAACATCTTATCACCACTAAATTTTCCCACAAATTTCGTAGCTTTGATTCATCAATACATATCCACTGTCACGTTTAATGTCCTAGTCAATGGTGAGCCATTAGGTCTAATAACAAGTACTAGAGGTATTAGGCAAGGGGATCCCAAGATATTAAAGTAACATGCTAGATGTAAAAAGCTTAAAATCATAAGTCTATCCTTTGTAGATGATGTATTCATCTTTTCCAAGGCAAGTCATATATTTATGTCATCCTTAAATACATCCCTCAAAATGTTAAAGAGAATGTCAGTTCTAAGCATAAATTAGAATAAGAGCACCTTACATACCTCACAAAGTGCAACCAGTACAATACTTTGGAGTCCCAATTTCTACAATCAAACCAATAAGAGACTACATATCACTCATTGATATAATTATCTCCAGAATTAATAGTTGGAGCAGTAGAGAGTTTTCACTCTTAGGTAGAGTAACACTTACCAAGTCTATATTTCTATCCACTAGCATCCATTGGGCCTCTCATTTGGCTTTCCAAAAAGGCGTCACAAAAAACTATTGATATAATACTTAAAAACTACCTATGGTCTAGTTCTAGATTGGAACATACAAGGAACAAAGTCAGCTGCATTTAAGTGTCCCCTCCTATGAAACATGAAGACCTGGGCAATATATCCACCAAGATCATGAATCAAGTCTTGCTGTAAAAAAAAAAAAAAGATTACTTCATGATAAGAAATATTCATAGGAAAAATGGGTACATGCATACCTAATAGCGCGTGTTAAGTGCACTGTAAAATTTACTTGAATCTGCACACTAAAATTTATAGTTATGGTAAATTAGGATCGAATCCACAGGGAATATTCAGTTAATTTCCATAATGAAATTAATTGATACAAGAAAAGTATACGGGGTTTTGTTTTTAGATTTCAAACAATTTAGAAATTAAGAGTAAAAGTAAAATATTGAAAACACATTAAATCAACTAATCAAAAATGAGAAAAGTGTTGAGTATAAGTAAGGTCCGGTTCTAGGGTCAATTTCGGCCTAAACATAAACAAGCATATTACTTCATTCTAAAGTCTTTACAATTCTTTTCGGACTATTGATCTGAGACTAATAGAATGCTCTACAAATCTCGATTTTCCCTTAGGTTGTATTTGATCAAGATATGATCATTAATCAAACCTAACTACCGAATAACCTAGGATACGATCTGTAGATTCAATTTAACAGTTGCATTATGAGTTGGAAATCGATCAATAAAGGCAGTAACCTCACACGCTCGGGTTATCTAACCTAAGTCATGTTATTCCAAATGATTAATGATCGTTAGATGCTACTCACAAACATCAAAAGTAATGATTACGGATTACAATCAATGTTTTAACAATAGGTTCGAAATAAAACGATCAAAATAATATATTAAGATCATTAATTCCAAAATTATCTAAATCAATACCAACAACATAACAATCAGAAATCACAACTTTAAAATGACATAAATAGCTTAATCGTGACTTAGCTTCGATATTCCCGTTGAACCGATGTCGAAAAACTAGCCTACCATCCTCATTTTATGCTTCAAGAGTGGGTCATATTTATCATAAAATACGGATTCTCGCGGCAATTTCACGATGGGACAAATAAAATGGAGCTTTTTGTCCATTGCTCACGTTTGCGCAATGTATTAATGATGGGACAATTAAAATGGAGAGTGCTTCCTCCCAAAGCCGCAACCCCACAATTTGCTTTAATACTCTGCTTTTCTGTTTTTGCGCCGACACTATAGCTTGACAAGACGAATTAACATGCTCCTCATTTAAAACCCTCTCGCATGTTGCATGCCTTCTGCTTGTCTTGGACGCTACTTAAACGCAGCGTTGCTGCGTTCACATTGCCTAAACGCTTAACGCATGCGTTGCTGCGTGAAATGCAATGCAGCCACCAAACGTAATTCTTTTTGTTTTATAATTGTACTCCAATTTGCTTTGAATATTTTCTCTTTTTAGTCTCAAAATCATATCCAACTTAGTAGTCAACACAAATTAAGTATTTTATCTTGAGAATAGGATTGAAATCACTTGGAAATGCATATGAAAATATAAGATAATTCAATCCTATCAAATACCCCACATTTGGTCTTTGATCGTCCTCGGGCAAATCATCAAAATCAAAATCACAAACTAAAATTTTAACTCATTTTCCACATTTCTTAAGAATAGATAGCCATAAGTAAAGGTAAATAACTTTCAAACCTTAAGCAAAAACTCAACATTCAAAGCTTCTACTCATGATCTATCAACATTCAATATCTTCAAAAGCTGAGCAGTCTAATGGTAGACTCGGCAAATGTGTTTAATTAAAATATATCCATGAGTACACTCAAAACCATTCATGATCTTGACAATCAACAACTTTGCATATCATTTCACTTCTACACCACTAATGTTCACATGCAAAATTATGAATCAAAGGACATTTTAGGGTTGTAATGTGGGCAAAGGTAAGGGGAGATGTATTTTAGTCAAGTAGCATGAAAGTCAACAAAGCTAGAGAAACAAAACAACACTCATCAAAAACTGGGTACTGTCGGCTATGAAGAATGCAACATTTACATTTCACAATCTCATTCAGCTCTTATGCGCAAACCACATGAAGCATATTCCAATTCGAAGGAATCACTCATATAATTTATGCCAATGAAATTACAAGAGTGAACCTTCCAAGCCAACCTCTACTTCATATTCAACATGCTCAAATAACATATTTCATTCTTTTTTTTCTCTCTTTCTTGCTTTCTTTTTCTTTTCTTTTCACTTTTTTTTCTTTTTTTCTTTCTTTTCCTTATAAAAATTAAAATAAACTATATCAACATGGGAATTTCAATGATAAGACATAAACTAACATCCCAATATTATAACCAACCCTTACATATGTACATCCCCACACTTAGAATGTTATACATCCACAAACTGAACAGTCACCAATGTTCCACTAGTTTTATGACTTGGGTAGGATATTTGGTTAAGTTTAAAAGCATAAAATGTGGTTTATACAAAAGAAAAGATAAAGCTCAAAGGGGTTTATCAAGGGAAAAATCATGTTAATAGGATAGGTTATTTGGCCAATGTAGTTTATGAAAAATAAAGAATGCCTAATCATATCCATGTTAATGCATGTGATAAAAATGTGGTCTCGAATACAAATTCAACGCAAAATCAGGATGTACATGTCATGAAGGTCACATATTATCAGAAGGTAATGAGATTGATATGGTTGTGTCAGTCAAATAAGGCTCAAAATCTCATCGGCTTTATCTACCACTAGTCACTACTCTTTTGAAGACCATGTATATTAACAAACCACAAGAGCAAAAGTACATGCCAATTTTGCTATGGATTTTACTAATCAATTCACACTCTAATTATGACTAAATAATCTTAAAAGTAATAGAAAACAAGAAAATTTTTAATTTTGTTCATTTAATTTTGAAAACCGTAAGGAGTCACATAAGCTACGATTAAGCTCAAAAATATGCATCAAAACTAATG
Organism: Erythroxylum reticulatum; assembly: GCA_025504915.1. NCBI lineage: Eukaryota > Viridiplantae > Streptophyta > Magnoliopsida > Malpighiales > Erythroxylaceae > Erythroxylum > Erythroxylum reticulatum. Next base: position 5,618,843 of record JANSVA010000009.1, on the reverse strand, counting down.
TACCCCACCCCCACGCTTAAAGCTTGCATTATCCTCAATGTAAAATCAAATGCCAGAAATGGAGTAACTAAAAAAAATAACATATGCAAAAATGTAAAAGATAGAAATGAACTTCCCTTGGGTTGCCTCCCAAGTAGCGTCTTTGTTTAATGTCGTTGGCTTGACCTCCAGTTATGTGCTTTAAGTGACAACAATCACATCCTCTAGCATCAACACCTCCAAATCCTCTGTTTGGAAGCCCTCATAGTACGGCTTCAAGCGATGACCATTCACTTAGAATGTCTTGTCAATTTTGAGGCTTTGTATCTCCATTGCACCAAAAGGAAAGACATGAGTGATAATAAATGGACCAACCCAACGGGAACGCAACTTACCAGGAAAGAGCTTGAGTTTGGAATGATATAGTAACACTTTCTGGCCCACTAAGAAACTTTTCCTCGAAATCATCTTATCATGAAAAGATTTCGTCCTCTCTTTATATATCATTGCATTTTGATATGACTCATTCCTTATCTCTTCCAACTCCTAAAGCTGCAACT
>JANSVA010000009.1:5600719-5614493 GCA_025504915.1 Erythroxylum reticulatum | reverse complement strand
AAATATGCCTCTCCTCTTGCTCTTCTTGTCCTTCTTGATTCCCTTTTTAACATAAATACAATTCCCAAATCAATAGGAATTTCCAAATGAGAACCTAAAAAAACTAATGTATAAATTGATCCTAGAACACTTAAGCCCATGCATTTACTAAGCTCTTGAAACCAAAACCCTTCCAAAATTCCAAAGCCTTAAGATGCTCTTACCTCAAATCTTCTCCAAATGAAGAAATGCTTATTTCAAAAGAAAGCTCTTATCTTCATCTACCTTTGTCCCTTATTGCACAATACCAAAATCTCTCTAGAAGGCTTAGAAAAGATGAAACCCTAGCTTAACTCTTTTCTTTCCTCTCAACCACTGAAATCTCTCTTCTTCCTCTCTTTCGTTTTGTTATTTCACTTCCTTCTCTCCCATTTTCATTTTTCCCCCTCTTAAGGAAGGAAACTACACTTCTTTCTTTCCATTTTACCCTTAATGAGTGATAAAAGTGCACCTTGCCCTTCCTTTAATGCCTAAGGGTTTTTTAACTTATGTGACTTGCCAAAATTGGCATTACACTCTCCCACTACTTTAATAGCTCAATGTCCTTAAACCCATGCCATATTATCTTACCCAAATTAACAAGCTAATCAATTCCAACCTAAAAAATCTAGCAAGACCCTAAACTTAATCTAATCATGCTTATATATAAAAAAAAATTTCAGGGGCCAACAATTAACCCCTCTATTCATGTGGCACAAAATAGTATAGTGCAAACATTATTGCCCTAGAGGTGCTCCCACCTTATATAAAGCCATCAGGGTCAAACTTCCTACAGTTGACAAACTTAGGAAACACATACGCATACCAAATTGGTGCTCTCTTTGTAGGAAGATTTAAAATCCTACAATCACATTTTCTTTCAATGTGAACTCTTCAACAAAATATGGAAGACCATCATGTGTGTATGTAAAGTGGCAAAACCTCCTTCAAAATGGAATAACATCATAGAATGTTTTATTGGAATTCAAAACAAAACTAAAGGTGATAAATGGAACATATATATTGCACTTTCTTACATTATCATAGGCATTTGGACAAAAAGAAACATTGCAGTTTGTGCCAACTCAGCTCACTCCAAGGTTTAACTATTGAATCATATATAGGGACAAATTAGATTGCTCTTAAGCCTATACAGTCACAAGTATAAAATTAGTCATGACTTCAGCACCACCTAGAGAATCAATTAGCCTAGTGCTTATAAAACTATACTAATCTTATACTCACTCATTCATGAAGTTATTTCCTCTAGTAGTTTGATATAATCGATTCCAACATTTTATCCTTTTCTTTTTAATGTCTTTAAAGTCATTCAATTGAAGTTATTATTTAGAAAAAAACCTCAATAATACTTAAATAAAATTGTATTATCATATTCAGAATAATTTTTTGGTTGCTTTATAAAATTTAGTGTTATTTGAATTTATTTTCTGTTATATATATATATATATATATATTAATTTTGGCGCTCAAACTTTTATCAAAAGTGCATTTGAATTATTCTTATATCTACATAAAATTTTAGGNNNGACTTCATTTAGAGGAGTAAAAACTCAACATGCTTAAATTTTGTTACTAATTACGATAACAAGGATGCATTTTTTATAAGTCATGATATATAATGTTAGTTTCAAAATGAAGGTTGAAATGTATTTGATATTTTAATCGTAAACTAAGTTATTCAAATTAGTTTACATTAAAAATTATTAAAATAGGAGAAAACAAAAATAAAAATAAAGACAAAAATATATTAATTATTTTTAAATTTAAAAATAAGAACATAAATATAATAAAAGTGAAAATAAATAGTCATTTAATAGTTTGTCATTAAGGATTTTTCAAGCAAATGCATTGGGTGTGAAAATAAGGGGTAATGAGATTTCTCAACATTCTTTTTGCTTCCATTTTTTCTCAATAGTCTTCACTAAAATGAAAAAAATAGTATATAACTTAAGTGAAATTATACAAATAAGTTAAACCTTGATTTTGCAGCACATTAATACAGTTAATCTTTATTTTATATTAAATCTAGAATGAAATTAATATTTATTAGAGACCTTTGTAAATCAATTCACATAATATGCCAAACTTTTTGTTTTTTGAAATAAAGGGACTAGGTCATTACTGTTCGAGTTATGTAAATGTAGTGCTCTCGAAAGCAAGTATATTTACTTATAACTTAATTTTCTTCCAGTTACTTTTGTAATGAAAATATTTATTATTAATAAAACAAAAGAGTTTGGTTTTTATGAGCATTATATATCTACTCAAAAGGTACTGAGATTCTTTTGTAAATAATATACATATATTATAAGAATCTAAAATAATGGATTCACAGTTAAATAATCAGGTTGGTCGTTTGATTATGGTTTAGACTGTAGTATTGCGATTTATTTCCGAGCAAGTAAAAGAGTTTACTTCAAGGGAATGATGAGTTTCATATCATGATAGTAGTTGATTATCGATAATGGCACTATTAAATGAATCTAGAATCAAGTATTTTTTAAAAAATAAAATGGGTCATTACTTTAATCTTAAAACATACAACTTAAGCATTTGTTTATTATGGACCACAATCTTGATAGGTGGTGAACTCATATGTTTTTCATTGTAATTCTTGATATGTTCGAAATGGATTGTTACAGAATATCAATCCAGTGTCTGCATGTTGGAATTATTAATTGAAACATATATCAGGGAACATTCAATCAAATAAAGAGTTTATAGTGATATCATTACTTCTAGATGTTTTATGAAGATTGGTGATATAAACTAATGCTAGTAGTTTGATAGACTAGCTACCCATCAAGTCTTAACACCAAGATAAGATTTTTTTTGTTGATCACCATATAGAGTAAAATGGGAGATCTAAAAAGAAAAACCAACATGAAGGCAAAATGCTAATTTTTCCCTTTATTGTGCAGATGGCTATAATATGGTTCATATTTGAGTTTGCAATTGGACATCTTATTTGAAACATGTGTTCTCATAATATTTAGTAATTCAAAAGTTCAACTAATTGTCTTTAGTGGAACGACATTTAGTTAATAAGATGGAATTGATTCAAATGAGATTAAATTAATTCCGGGCTTATTGGAGCTTGAATTATATAAGTCCAATTAGATTCCCCATTTAGCTTCTAGGAAGGTTATCAAGTAAAGTAAGAAATACAAATAAGCCTATGATTCAATGTTAGGCTTACTTTAATTAATTGTTAATTATAAGCCCATATGAACATTTAGAAATGGGCTAGGCTTTGGTTTAATTTGATTAATTAAATTAAAAAAAGTTATTAAAGATAAATGGAGGTAGAATTTCGGCTTTAATGGGTTAAATGTGCAGCTGCACATTTAACATTGGTTTGCTACATTTAAGATGGTTTTTTAACATGCTTTATCATCATTCAACATAGTAATAACCTTATCATTAAATGGTTTAATGATGGTCTTTTAATGATAGCATGCCTATTAGCATTCATTGGATTAAAGAAGAAGGAGGGGCATTTAATGAATCGTCTTGCTTCTTTCATCACAAAACCAAAATTGATATGTATTTTTAGGCTAAAGGTCTTTTAATATAGCCATCTTAAAATATATTAGAAGAGTCTTATTTATTGGCTTCTTTATGATTCATTAAGGAAAGAAAGTGAGGCATTGGATGCACTTCACTTCTTCCTTTTGAGACTTAATTGAAATTAAGAGAAGAAAAGATAAGGTTGTTGAAATTTTATCTCTCTCTCTTATCTTGCATGTGAGAGTCGAAAATTGCATAAGAAGTGTCTCATCATTGGCTGATTTCTTCTAAGGAAAAATCTCTTCAAGTTTTCTTATCCTTTCCCACCAAAGGATCTTGTTAACCAAGTTATCCAAGAAGAACAAGTGGTAGATCGGATTGGTCGAGGATACAATAACGAGAAGAGGATACATTACCGAGCATAGGATAGCACAGCGAGGTGTTAAAGTTGTAGCGAAGGAGTCAGCAATAATTTTCATCTTGTGTTTATGCAAATGTTTATCCTTATACCATATCATGTATGGCTATGCATGTTGATTTGGTTATATTGCTTCTACTGTAATTTAGATTTCTAAAAAGTTTTGAAATCTACCGTTTTATCCAAATCATGCATGCTTTATTTTTTCGATACAATAGTTACAAAAAAAGAAAGAAAATAGAAGCAAAAGAATGAACACGTTATAAATTTATATCTAATTTAGAATTAATTAAACAACAACAACAACAACAATACCCATTGAAAGTTCCCCTAAAATGCAAGTTCTGGGAGGTCCAATAGTACGCAACCTTATCCCTATATGGTAGAAAGACTATTTTCGATAGACCCATATGTATTGCAAATTAATAATAATACAAAATATCAATAAGTATGTATAATTAAAAATATAAAATTATGTAATAGAATACATATAGAACATGGTAAAGATTAATAGTACAAGATAAAAATACGTAAATAAATACACAAGACAAAAAGAGACAAGTATAGGAATAAATCACGCCAACCAATACAATAAAGTAAACAAACTAAGTAAAAAAACTAGGAGAGAAGTGCAACTTAATCAAAATATTAAGTTTATCTATAAAACGAATAACTTGAAGGAAAAAGTTTAGAGAACTTAAAAGAGTGATAGACATCTCTATATGAGATCCTTTGTCTATATCTTACTACATCAAAGTTTTCTATTAAGGACCATGTCCTTGATAAGTTCCAATAAAGCCATATTATTCTTGATCACTTGACCCCAATTTTTCTTAGGCTTCCCTTTTTTCCTCTTACTAAGTACTATTTTCTCGTATCTTCTCACTGGAGCATTAGAATTAATTAAATAAAGACTTAAAATGTCAAAGTGAAAATCCTTGTTTAACATCTCTTTAAACATAGTTATGAGAAAATAAAGCATCAAGAAAGAATGTTACTAATGTACAATTCTTTCTTGAGTATATAATTTCAAATGCCCAATTTTTTCATGAAATTATAAATAATGTAAACTTAATTTGGAGTAGGCCTATAGGGCTAATTCTAGGTCTTTAGGTCTAGAAAAATAATTAAGTATTGAAGGTGTTCCATAAAAAAGCACTATCATGCTTGAGTTAATAAGAATTAAAAGTGTTAAGTATATAGAGAAATCTCTAATTAAGTTTAGTAAAGTTTGAATCCAACTTTACAAGGAGACCGAATTGGTCTTTGATAAGAACTTTATTTCTACATATGGATGAGTCATATCTTAATCAATCTTAATTGTTAATTATCCTTGAAATGTGTAAGTGGGCTAATTACAAGCAGGCATATAAGCGATAGTTTTACATAATCAATCCTTGTAATATGCTCTTCCCCATGTTTGTAGGGTGCATATCTATTATATCTTAAGTTCATTATTTAATGCGTTCTCTTTGATTATGATGAAGTGTTTGTTTTAGCTCTAGGTCTTTTTTAAGGAAAACACAATTTTGACTTTTTTTCATACACCAAGTATCTCCTTAAAATCAAAGAGGAACAAGTACCAAGGAAAACAAACTAAGAAATTATACAAAAAGTTAACAAAAAGAAAAGAGATATACATGAATAAAAAATAGTTATTTTTCTAAAAATGAGTTGCTTTGATGGTAATGATGCATAAAACTTGATGGGTGTGTTCTAGACTATTTAAGTTTTCTCTTTTACTAATTTATTACCTATAATTAAGGAAAGTTCATTATCATTGTTAAGTAATAAAATGGTAAGGGTCGAATCCCTTAAGAAAGTGGTGTGGATCTAGAAAAATCTAAATATACAAAGTAGCCAAAAATAATTCATCATGAATAACAGACATAAAATAAAACCTAATTAAGAGAATAGCCAATGGAATCAAAAAAAAATCTTAAATAAAGAACTCAAACTTAAATCAATTCTTAGATAAGTAAATTAGCATAAACCTTGATGTCATCGTTCAAATGACGTCGATATATTATCTAGACTAGTAGGATTTCTTAGATACTAAAATTTTGCTCTTTTAAGCTACATCCATCTGGTCTCTAGTTAGCTAGCTTGCATCTCTATCAAGCAAACATTCCTTTGAATACATTAAGATATGTAAAATCCTACGAAAGGTTTCAATATAACACTAGAGAGATCATATAAGTTTATCTCTAGCACCCCATTCAACCCCTTCTACCTAAGTTTTGATCCTTTTATAAATAGGCTCTCTCAAGATGTCAATAAATGATTTTTAGTCAAATTTAATCACTAGCATAATTAACTTTACATTAAGATTATTAAAGATAGCTCACAAATTATATCTCAATTTACAAATCAAAATAAATCATTCCAAAGAGTAGAAACTAGAGTTTTTCCTACTTAAACATATAAAATATCTCGCCATTGATCTTGTTTAAAATAATGAAAAACTAATCAAAATTAAAGACATTATAACAAAAACATTTCTAAGCGAAAATCTAAATGATTTTGAAAATTTGATATACTAAGATGATTTCAGATCTTGCTTCTTTAATGAAAAATAGCTTTAAAATTAACCCTTTGGGGGTTTATGAATCCCCTGATAGTTAACCTTAACCTTTTGAGAGAAAAAGATGTGTCAAATGTGTAATGTATTCAATAATCTTCCAAAATTTAAGGTATGCACACTTGAAATATATTTTAGCCCCCTTGCATATGATTTGGCCCATGATTGTGGATTCTCCTATTTCCTTTAGGGGATAGAAAAGGTCTCTAGCATAATTGTGACCCTAGATCATATATCTTCTTATTTCTCTTGTAACTTGCATATAATTTGTAGCAAGACTGTGGTTTAGGTTATATTACTCTTTGAATTTTCTTTAAAGCCATATGGTCACTCCCCTATAACAAGTTTAAGAACATGTCTTTTCCTGCACTTGAATCATATAAGGTACATGCTAGCACATTGGTATGCCTAAACCATGTTTCTCCAAGAATTTTGATTTTCTCTATGTTTTATTTAAAATAGCCTCCAACTCTTGATAACTCTCATCTTAAGGTCCAATATGCACATTTACTTAAAAATGTGTTATAAACTAAGAAAAAGGACACAATTTAACATGAAAACTAAAAAAAATTAATAAAATATGTGCATATTTTATGCACTTCAGCTTCTTTATCTATTATTTTCATTTTTTATATTTTATATGAAGATGTTAAATAGGATGTTTTATGTCCAATGACTTTGATACTATTGTATTCTTTATATTACTCATGTTTGTTTTTATATTAAATATTAGTTTGTCTTTCACTTTCATTTATTTTTAGTTTTCGATCCATTAAAGTGTTTTTAATATTTTTCTTATGTTTTCGACCTTTAATTCTTAAAAAAAAGGCTTTTTTATGATTATTAAAATATGGATAGTAGCTTTAAGATCTATCTTCAAAATCAAATTCATTAATTATCTATTTTATGGTCTGACATTTAACTTCCATTTGTAATAAGATGGTGGCTTAGGCACTTTTTTTATTTTTCTTCAACAATTTCATATTGATGTTCCATGCAGTATCATAACATCACATAATCACCTTTCACTCATTTAAGTATCAACATCAGTCTAGGAGCATGAAACAAGCTCCACTCATAATAAGCTTAAATAAAAGAATATTGCCTTCAAACAACCCTAAAAGTAATGTTTGGTCGGTAATGTTATCACCTGCAAATAAATTAATACCAACTCTATCATTAATATATCTAGTTAATGAAGAGTTGAGATCGTTTCGGGGAATCTATTGGCAAGTGTTTCACGAGTTAAAAATAAAACAAATTGGTGGTAGGTTTAAATAACATGATTCTAAGCAATTAAAATTGAAAAAAATATAAATAAATATAAATAATCAAATATGCAAAATTAATGAACAAACCTTAGTTTTGGGTCATCGACGTTATCAAACTATTATGGATCAAAGATAAAAATTTAAATTAAATCCATTAACAAATAGTCATTGAATAGTGTTCTCTCTTAGGATTAAATGAATAGAAACATGTATTCTAATCACTCTTATTAACCAACAACTTAGATACGATCATAAGTTTAATTAATTAATAGCTTTAAGAACTAAGATAATCAATAAGCAAGACAATACACGTATGATATGTATTTAATCTAGATGAATATCTTTCTTAGAATTTCCAATCCCTATTGTAAAGGATGGTAATCTTATTTGCCACCTTTGATTAGCAAAACTGAACGTCAAATCCTACTAATGTGGCTATAAATTAAATCAATCAATTCCTAGTTACGTACCCTAGAGATCAATCAATTCCTAGTAATGTGAAAGACATTTAATATTAGTCAATAAGTAAACTTTATTTAGAAAATCTCATACATACTAGATTATAACATTGGTTTCCTTCAACTAAGAAAAAGGATATAGCTACTCATAATAGTGATGAAACTTGACAGAAGAATAGCAGAACGTCTGGTCTCTTTATCTGCCTTTTTTCCAAAAAATAAAAAAAAACTCTCTAAAAGAAAATAAGAACATGAACGATCAGTGGTTAAAGGGGGTCGTCCTCCCTTTTTAAAGTTATTTGATCATATACAATCTCCCTCGAAATCAGGTAGCAGATTCCCACATAAGGAAAAGAAATTAATTCCCAAAAGAATTAGAATCCTAAGTCTATTGAAGCTCCTTTCAAATCAAATTATGGTGATAAACTTTTCACTTGCACATGCCCATGCTTAGTCAAAAACTTTTCTGCTAGCTAGAAATTCAAATTGCCTTTTCTTTTTATGCATCTTTTTTATTCAAATTCAACTCCTATGTGATCAAAATCACCTAATAACAATTATAAAACAAGTCCATTAATTTTAAATAAAAATTTCAACACATTTAAAAGATTTGTACCCAAAGTTAACCCAAAAATAATAACTTATCAAATTCTACCACACCAATCTTTTGCTCGTCCTTGGAAAACTACATTTGCAATGAATTGGCCAACGAATCAACTTTCTTTATTCCAAGTCTCACAATAGTAAATAGTGCACACTTCAAGAGTTAAAATGTTTTTAACACTTAATATCCCAGAGTTAATCATTCAAGTAAATATAAACAAAGTCAATTTAAGGCAATCATATTTCAAAAACTAGTACATAATTATAGAAAAATCTCATAGATCAGATTTTGCTTAAATTACTCAAGTGTTTATTGGTTTAATATTTTACTCAAATTCTTCTAATGCAAATATTCTACCATATGCTTGCTTTTTCACTAACTTTTCACCACTTGAAATACAAGTATGCACAAATCAAAAAAGGGATTTATTCAAGGTTGTATTGGACTATAGGTAAAGGTAATGATTGATAAATGGAAAGGGAAAAATTATAAACATTAGTAAAGCATCGAACCACTTATGGAGACACAAATTTGACCACAAAGGAGTTAACAAAGTCATTCCGTATGGAGATAGATTACACTTCATAATTTTTTTCACTACTTTTTTTAGTCAATGAAATATACTAATATTTAAGATGAAAGGGCAACAGTAACACATAATTCAAGTCACTCTTCAATTTCCTTTCATCTTTTTCTTTTCCTCGATTTCCATATTTCTCCATAATAAGTTTTGACATAAATTATGGTTAGAATGCCTGTTTACATTTATGATGGGTGAAGATATTAAAGGTTTTAGTTGTTTATTATGGGTTTATCAAGAAAAAGGGTTCACTTAAAAGGTTTAACAAAGGATATTGAATTAGGTTGGCTTTTTAAGCTAAAGGTTTAAAACAAAGAGGGCCTTTATCATTTTTATGTACGAATGTATAAATTTGATCTTAAGTCAATTCCAAGCAAGTTCTAGAGAAAAATTCAACTTAGAAGATAATCACACATCAAAGAAATACAAATTGATATAAATGTTTCAATCTTTTAGGCCTAAAAAGTCACAGGTTAATGCAGTTCACCACAATTATACACTATGTTTAATCATATGATTTCCAAACCTCAACTAAGTGTATACACTTGTATTTCTTAACTCGGTGGCATATATTGTCCTAAAAATAAAATTAACTCAAGTTATGTGCACTAATTAAGTCAATAAAAACAGAAGTGTAGAAAGTGTCAAAGTTGGCTAATCAATTGCAAACAAGTCAATAATCATTCAAAAATTTTCAACAAAGATTCCTAAATATCAGTTATATGGAGCATACCCCACCCCCACACCTAATCCATATATTATCCCTAATGTAATCATATAAAGTAAAGAAGCTAAAATGTAAAAGAGAAGAGGAAAGAAAGCTTCTCTATAAGTTGATCACCCAAGTCATAGGGTTGGAATCCTTGGTGTGCCTAATATGATGTAAAATTTTGCTCCATTCGGTGCATCTGACACTCAAGTCTAGCCAGATGAGCATCTAAGTTGGCTTAAGGAGGTTGACTACTACTTGATGTAGGTGAGACAACCCAACTCTTTATGGTTGGATGTGGGTTGGAAGTGACAGTTGGACCCAGATAAGTAAAGGGGAACCACCCATGACTTATTTCAATGATGCCCATCCTGTACAAGCATTCCAAATCCAAAGGTTCTATGGCACGAGCCACAAACATGTCAATATTTTTAGGATCTAATAATTTCAAATTAATGACCAATTGAGTGGTATATGAACCTAATATTAATGGTTTGGATATCTTGTTTAACACATATTGAAATTGAGTCAGAAACCAAAAACCCAAATTAACAGAAATTTGTTTGTTCATACACCACAAAAAATAAAATTTATCTTTAGAAAGTGTACCAGTAGAATCTCGTTACCCCAAAATTGTATGCTAAGAGTCGATGTATGATTTTAAAAATAGAATTTTTTAAATATGAACTCTTAAATGCACTGGCATTATATGGTTAAGGATTGACAGACCATTGAGTCCACAGTTTAGAAGCATTAAAATCAGTATGATAATCACAGCTGGAACTTACAAATGTTTTGTTCTTAATATCATCGGCTAATATAAAACCCATAACAACATTCAATTCAACAATAGATAACACAAATTCATGGCTCATAACTATAAATTCAACAATTCCCTTAGTAAACATGTCAAATTATTCATGGGAATTAAATTGATATAAAATTCTCATGTCAACTAAACATAAGCAAGATAGTCAAATTTAATAAATGCATTCCAACAAATTTGCCCAACTAATTGGTCAAAGGAATTATGAATTTGTGAAGCGTCAATAGTATCAATCAGAGCATACTTACATGGGTAAATTTTACATTGGCTCAAATGTTGAAATCTCTGATGTCCTCAGGCAGTGGAAAAGAAGTGAAATCCCTACTTCGTAAGTGATAAGTGTAAATTGAATCCTATTTTAGGGCATAGTTTGATATGTGTTTAGTCATTAATTCAATCATTTAGCATGTGTTTAGGTTAGAATTGTGTTAGTTTGTTAATTATTTGTGTTTTTAGTGTTTTATGGGTTAATAAAAGCTTTTAAATTAAATGTTATGTTTTTGAACTACCTTGATGTGTCTGTTAGTATTTTAGGGTCAACATCGAAGAACAGAGAAGTTTCGGAGATATTCATGCTGAAACAACAACCTGCGATTGTGGTATAACAAGCCATGATAGTGACATAAGCACCAAAGTTAGCCCACGATCATGGCTTGCATGCCATGATCGTGAAAAAAGCCCAAGAAATGGCCCACAATCATGGTTTGTAGGGCCACAGTCATGGTCTATGTCGGGCAAACACGCAAACACTAAAAAACGTAAAATTTTGAGGGATTTTTTTGATCTTTCGGACCTTAAAAAAAGCCCTAAGGCTGCTTAAAACACAAGAGGATATTTAAAGAACAAGAAAAGAGGCATAAAAGAGAGCTTTTGCATGAACCATATTGAGAAACCCTAGAGAGAAATCATCGAGAGATTGAGGAAGAGAAGAGGAAGAGAAAAGAGGAGAAGAAGCTAACTCGAAGTACTTCCCAAATCAGGAGGTTTCCTAATGTCGTTGCTTCCCGTCATCCATTTAGATTGTATTTCCTATTTAATTCCAATTTTATTATTGTATAGAATTGTATTGAAAAGTTAATGATAGGATCTAGAATGTTGAGGATGTTGTAAACTCACCTTCGAAATTTTATTCTTAAATTAATGGAAATCTGATTGTTTATATGTTTATCGAATTTGTTGTGGTTTAATTCTACGATTGCATAATTCAGTAATAAATTGAGAGGGTGAATCGAATGAAAACAATTAAATTAGACTAATGAGAGTTAGGTGAATTGATAGAATATGAATTGAATCAGATCAAGAATTTGTACAAAGAGAGATCTTGCTTAGGTTTCTGATAGTTTATTAGAGAACTTCAGAACTAATTATGGTTTTAGATAGGCTGTAAATTGAGAGATTGCAACCCCCCATAATCTGATTAGGGTTTATGATTTATAATCAATGGTTATAACTCGAGAGAGAGTAATCAACCCTAGGATAGTCTAGAATCAACAATCTAATAATTCAAAATCAGCTAGGTTAGCATTAAAGTTAGGTAAAATTCCCTTTCTCTGAATTGGTAATTTCTTTTAGTTGATTCTTGGTTGTGTTACAATTGCTTGTTAATTATTATTTCATGTTTGACTCTTAATTTGATTGGAATGAATTAAATTCTCATATTAGTTTCGTGCATCTTAAGTTTCTGTTATTTATTTATGGCCTTAGATTTTAGGATTATATTAACTCCATCGTGGGATTGACACCTTTAGTACTACATTAATGAACTATGCGCTTGCAGATTATCGAAGGTTAATATTAAAACTTACAAATAACCAAACCTCACGATCAAGTTTTTGGTGCCACTGTTAGGGAGGCAATAAGTTTAATTCTTATAGTCAAAGGCTTTTTCACCTTCTTTTGTGTTAAAAAAACTAGGCATAAAGTAGACGACACATCAATGTGGATATCACCGGTCATCAATGGAGAATATCAATACTAAGAAGAGATAAAAAGAAAAATCATGGAGGATGTGTATTTTATGGAGTAAAGGACTCTTGCGGATTTCAATAAGCCTCAATTTAGTTAGGGAATCATCATCCTTATATGAAACCATACACCTCAGGGTGGTAGAACCACCCAGATTTCTATTGGTTTAACAATGTAAGTACTCACATGGGACATTATGACCTATTTGCATTTCAGCAAGATGAGACCAGTTCATGGGATTCCAAATTGGACAAAATCACATATAAGGTAACAAACATAGAAGAGACCTAGAAGAGATTGGAAGAGCAATTTGATCGAGGAACGAAATATCATGCCTCTTCTATTCATAACCTGGAGATTCAAGTGAGACAACTTTCTCTTAAAGAAGTCTCTATTCAAAAAACTAACAAAGAAGAGGAGATGAGGGCGAATGAGAATGAACCAAAAAGAGAACAACTCACCCTTTTACTGGGAAAACTGTTAGATTCCATGGAACATTCATGGAGCTTTGTTATTCCCTGTTTTGTTAGCAGTTCACTCAAAAAAAGGACATTACTAAGGTTAATTGGTTTTCATAATGTTATCAATATTTTCCTTCTGATTATTTTGTAATTTGTAGCATACTTATAGGCTACAAAATTGATGTTGAACAAAAAAATGAAAGCAAGCCGCTCATAATTGATCCCGACTGAGTTCCTAAGGATAAAGGGTCTACCAATATTAAAAGAAGCGCTACATGGGAGGCAACCCATAGATTGTTAATTTCATGTTATTTCCTTTGACGTTTAGATAGTTTGAATTCCATAGTTAGGT
>JANSVA010000009.1:5587627-5600619 GCA_025504915.1 Erythroxylum reticulatum | reverse complement strand
TAAGGTTCATTCCTACAATCGTGGGAAGTACTTAGGAATGAGAAAAGGTTGGTTAGGCAATTGTTGGACTAGATAAGGTTAAGATACTTTATAATAGTGTAATTGGACTTAATTAAGGTGTAAAATGAACCTAGTTTGATGGGAATAGTTTAATTAAAGGTTAAATAAGATTTGGATGTTTAATTGAAGTAAAAACATAAGAAAGGTGTTATTTGATAACAAAGTTTCTAATTTTGGAACTTATAAGTTGTTAAAGGAATGAAGTTTATTTATGAATGCTAATGTGATTTAAAGAATAAGAGCAATGTGTTAGTTATGAATGTTTATGAATTGGGAACTTGTGTGAATACATGTAGAGTGTAACTACTTAATGAATTTATTGGTGCATTATTACAAATGTTTATGTTTATAAGGTGTGATAAGTTTGTTCAAGTGAGAATGAATGTGTTCAATTTGGGCATAAGGAAATGAATTCAAACTCATGAATTATTTCACTGTCATATGATTCTGATATTGTGATAATTTCGAACCATTAATTGTCTAAGCAGTTTGATAATTGGGATTGTATTGGATGTGCTTTCTAAGTATGTGAATATACATAATGTGTGATGAGTCAATACTTTTATTAATGCATTATTGCACATGCTTATATTTATAAGGCATGATAAGTTTGATCAAATGCCAATAAATAAGTTCAATTAGTGCAAAATGAAATAAAGTCATATGTTATGCACTATATCCTTTACATGTAATTCTGAAATCCGAAATGTTTTGTTTTAAAACTGCTAAGTCCTAATTGTAGGTAAATAGGCATACCTAGAAGGGTTTGCAGTTGCTCCTGTGATACTTCGGTGTCTCCTGATATTGACACTTAGGTGTCACCTGTTACTGAGACATAAGTCTCTCCTGTTCTGTAATGCCAATCATAGGTATCTTATGTTCTGATCCCGTTACCCACTTCTATAAAAAGGATTAGCAGGCTATTATGATATATTCTTAGTTCTGACGCAAATTAAGTTTTGATTTGACACAAATTATGAACTAATCTGATATACGTTATATTCTGATATGAAAGAAATATGTTCTATTCTGATATTTGTATATTCTATTATGAAATAATGAAATTCTATTTAATGAATTATATTATGTTATAAAGCAAGTAATGTTTGGATTATTCTTTAAGTTGCACAATTAAAGATTGCTTATTGTATAATCTAATTTAGTGCATGTGAATGTTAAACGATTGTTAGAAATAGTTTCCACTATGTATCTTGTTTAGCTATTCCCCACTAAGTTATATGTTTAGCACAGTGGTTTTGCCTCCATATAGGTTCTGATAAGAAGGTCTGAGGCTGGGACAAAGACAACTGCAGTGGCTAAGAAGAATGTGTTCTATTTTGGAAGTTGTTTTGTTTAAGTCTATGTTTTTGTTTAAGTTTGACTTGTATTTCAATGTAATGAGATATTTTGTATATTTGTGGATAAGGTTTGTAATATCTTGTAAATGATTTGTAATAACCTTTATACAGGTTGGTTTTTGAAATTATTGCATGTAGTTGGATAAGTACAATATGTTGGATATGTTTTGTTTAAAAAACAACTTTTAATGAAAGGTAATGTATATTGCTTGATTTTCTGAGAATGCTTTAGTATGGTTGATATGCTTTAGTTTTGTTATTGTGGCATTTGCATAATCTCCTAGGGGGTATGTAGGTGTTATAGATACTCTCCCGTGGACCTCAAAAAATTGGCAATAAGTGAATCAACCTAGACTTCAATTCAAAGTTATTGTTGTCCCTCAAAATTCAAAAAATTGTTGCAATGAGGTTTTTGAAGATCTGTGGGGGTAGCTAATTCACGAAGGGTATGATTTGCGGCCATCTTTTCTTTCTACTACGCTTGTTGTCTCTACTTTGTTTGCTTCTGTAAGTTCTTCACAGTCTTTTCTATGTCTGAATCGAATAGCAACTATGTTGTTTTTTTACTTATGTAACATACATATTCTGTAAAGAGTTCCCCAACAATGGTGCCAAAATTTGGTAATGTTGTCACCTACAACCAAATTAATACCAACTCTAATAATAATATATGTAGTTAGAGTAGAGTTGAGATCGTTCCCACGAGAAATCTACTGGTTAGTATTTCACTAGCGGGAGGGGTTTAAATAACATGATTTGAAGGAATTAAAATTGACAAAAGTTATAAATAAACAAAAACAATCAAATCTGGAAAATTAATGAACAAACAATAGTTTCGGGTCACCTACGATATCAAACTAGTATGGATCATTGATAAAAATTTAAATTAAATTTATTAACAAATACTTATTGAATGGTGTTCTCTCTTAGGATTAAATGAATAGAAACATGTATTCTAATCACTTTTATTAACCAACAACTTAGATACAATCTTAAATTTAATCAATTAACAGCTTTAAGAACTAAGAGAATCAATGAGCAAGACAATACGTCAAATCTCACTAATTTGGTATAATTAAACCAATCAATTCCTAATTGCGTACCCTAAAGATCAATCAATTCAATCATGAAAAGTAATGTGAAAAACACTTAATATAAGTCAATAAGATAAACTTTATTCAGAAAATCTCACACATACTAGATGCTAACGTTGGTTTCCTTCAACCAAGAAGAAGGGTTTAGCTACTCATAACAATTATGAAACTTGACAGAAGAATAGAAGAACGTCTAGTCTCCATATCTACCTTTTTCTAGAAAAATGAGAAAAAACTCTCTTAAAGGAAACAAGAACGTGAACAACCAGTGGTTAGAGGGGGTCGTCCTTCCTTTTTAAACCATAGAGAATAGTGGCATTGATTTCTTTAAAATGTTATGCTCTTAAAGATTTCTTAGTGATGTTTAAATGTCCAAAAATAAAGCAAGCAATCTCATGCCTAACTGCAATATGAATGGAGATTGGAATTTGAAAGTAGGATCATCAATATGTCCCCTCTATGAATTTAGGAGGAATTAGTCTATACACCATACTTGAGAATAGTGGCATTGATTTCTTTAAAATGTCATGCTCCTAAAGAATATTGTGTTTTGTTTCAATGTCTTGCATTGCTTCATCTAATGTTTGAAATGACATCACCTACATAACCAATAATACAATCTATTATTCGTGTATATACTTTACTATAATCCCAAACACAAAATTCTTAAAATTTGTCGACTTAAAACTTGAAAAAGGAAACTTCTTTGATCTAATACCTTACTAGTTGGAATAGTCCTATTAAGGTTATTAACTATAATAAAGCAATCAATAGTGTTAAGGCGAGAGCTAGAATTGCCACTCTAGACATTCGAAGGATAAGGTTTATATGTAGTACTTGGCCTCACTAAGAGGAATTAGCGTAGAAATTAAAGTGAGAGGATAACTAAACTCTCAAAGGTGGTGGGTTTTTGGTTTTTTTTTTTAAAGCAATTAGGTTACTAGATAATTTTGTATGTATTAATGAAGTTACAATGAAGCACAAGCTTTAGGTTATGTTGTAATGTGAAGCTTAAGCTCAATCCAAGTCAACTCAGGTCGGGCTTGTTGACTTCTAACCAAGCTGGATGGGGCTATTATTGCATCCTTATTTGACCAATTTTAAGATAATGCCAAGGGTAAATTAGCATTAGAAATCTTTGTAAAAAAATCACAATATAATTGATAATGCACTTCTAGTTAATTTTTTAAACCACAATATTTTAAGTGTGAGCCAACTATATTATAAGTTTTTATTGTGATATTTGAGAAAAAATCAAGCATTGCTTATAAAATGAGGAGTAATAGCAAATCCATCATAGGCATGAAAGAAGAAAACATACTATTGATTTATGTGATATCTCTAACCATGATACAAAGCACGTGATATATATCCGTGAAGATGTATTAATTTAACATAGAAGATTTGAGTATGCAAGCTAATATGGTAAATATAAATCCAAATTTGGATATATTACAAGTTTTGGCCAAAAAATATGATAAGTTATTTGGAAGTTCTCAAGTATATGCGTTGCATTTTGTACAACATAAATGACTTGGAAAATTTTGACATCCTAGGTGATTTAGTGAAACTTTTTAGGATATTCAGGTGCTATTAAGGCATATTGAAAGTTAAATAAGAACACGTGACAATTTTTCTCCGGTCCAACCAAGTCCTACCTAAGTCAATGAGTTTAGCTTAAGTTGACTAGATTTTAAACCGAGTTCAAAAGTTTTTTTGAAATTTTGGAGCTTTAGGTTGAACTCGAACTATCCAACCCAAGCCAAGTCAAGCTTGAATACGTCAAATAAAATGACATCAATTTTAAATTAAAAAATTTAATTGTGCTAGAGCCTAATCTAATTGTAAGCCCAAATAAGAAAAGAAAAGCATTTGACGAATACAACCCTATCTTTTTTAAGAAAAGCCTTGATAATGGTGACATAGGTGCCTGACAGAAATTGGAACAGTTATAAACAAGAAGATTATCCAGAAGTGTCACAGAAGCAATCATTAAATTAAGAAGAGATGAAAAAAGAGAAAGTTATCTAGGCTTAACAAGGTAGGATGCCCATACTTCATTTGATGGTGGCGGCGGTTGTACCCAGTGACCTGGTATTCGACTGCATCCAAATACAACAAGATAATCAGAATAATTGATATGACATGGTATAATCGTATGAAATCCCAAAAACGATAATCAATAAGCTATCAGTCAGGCCGGCCTAAGCTTGCTTTTTCACGAATGCATCAGTGGCCGAAAAGAATTCTAAGACAATGCGGGGACGATGGTAAAATTAGGAACATGCATCGACTTTGTGACAAGGACAGCTTCTAGCTAGGAGGCATTGGCTAGCTTACCTTCCTCCGGTTCTTATATATGCATCCCACATCCTTCTAACCTCAATTAGTGTACCCATATCATTGTTGCTACCATGATAGTAGTGGTAGAATTCAACGGGCAAATTTGCCAAAGAATCATAAGCTCCTCCATGGCTTAAAACTTCAGATGCTTTGTCTTCATTAGGGTCGGAGGCAGTACCATAGCTTTTGCTGTCTTTTCTTTCAGCTACCTGGTCTTTAATTTCCTTTGCTCCACTATCATCACGACTTGAATCCCTTACCGGGGACTCAACGCTATATTTTGCTTTTCTAGCTCCCTCGACTGTTGCAATGGCATCCTTGGCAGCAGTTGTATCCACTGCAGCCATTGCTTGGCGCTCCTCTTCCTCAACTGCAGCCCGAACTCTCTCAAGAAACTCATCATCTTGTTCTGGGAGAAAATGCCCTACATAATTAACACCAGAAACCAACTGGTTACAATTTGAAATGAGATGTTATCCAGGACATCACACAACTCTGAGAAAGCACAAAACAAACGAAAACTATGAGAAAAACTATTGTTAGCTTTAAACAGTACCAGACAAGTAAGTGGCTCTTTTATTTTGTTTTTCTTGTACTCGAAAGCTAGTTCTGTAATTGTGTCTGCTATTATTAAACATCAAATACCTAGTTGAAAAAGAAAGTTCAGTATGAAATTCCATATTTAATATGAGTTGGTCAGATGCATCAAAAGTGGATGAATGCTGGAATCAGCAATTGTGATATGCGTGACCATGCTGCAAACATGGAGCATTAGGAGAAGTTTACAACTATGAGAATGCACATCGACTGAAGAGCATAAGATAAGACAGTAATTACACCTTGTTTTTTCAACTTTTGGATCCTGATTGATCGCAAGTCTTGCAATCTTTCCACAATTAAAACCAGCTCAAGCTGAAACATGCAACATAGTCTAGTATTAGACAATTGGAGAGGATATAGAGGTCATCTGTTGGCCAGAATAAAAACTAATCACACATTCTTACTAAAATTACACTGGCCCAGATTGTTTTTATTTTATTACCTCAGATTCTAGTTTCTTTTTCTCCTCTTTCGCTTTAAGCTTTGCAATTTCCTTCATCTTTTCTACCTGCAACCATGCTAAGTCAAAATTATTGGCTTGAAGTAAACTTTAGATACAGGTAGATCAATAGGACTATATTTTCATATGCTGGAAATCTTTCCACTTTAAAGTTCAAAATCAGTTGTTTCTTATCTTAGCAATAAGAAAAACTAGTTATTTTAATTACAGGCAATCTTATACAACTCGGGTCTAATTCATAAATTGTAGAGGCTACAGAAACTCATATTTATGTTATGTCAATCTTTCCTTCTCCTAATACGAAATAGCGATAGAAAGAAGACCATGACCAAACGAATATGTTAAACAAACAACAAACTGGATGAGAATTACAGCCCTAAAAAATAGAAGATATCCATGCATCCAATCATCGAACTTTGAAGGCAGTAGTTTTGTTAAAGTCATCAACAGGTTATTCTTCTTGAAATTGTTGATAAAACGAGATGGTCATCAAAGCACATAAACTCATCTGTGTAGCCAATAATGTCAAACAAAGATAAGTGTTATCACAACCCATTAAAGTTTTTTTCACATGCTATAGCCTACCTTTCAAAATTAACATGCACTCATCTAACTCAATACATAGAAATGATAACCCATACCTTCTCTTCAACAAAGTAAACCATACATCATGCCATCAATTAAAAGCACCTTAACAAATTTCGTCGAAAGTCCGCACTTCAGTTTTCTGTTCTAGCATTTAACATGTTTCTGCTTCAAAGAAAGTTCACACATGCTGCTATACCTACCAAAGTAAAAGTTAAATTTATCACATCTTACAACACGTGCAAACATCCTGGCATCTCTACAAAGGGAATTGGTCAATTTTAAAAATCAATAAATTGTAAACCTTAATAGAAGGTCCATAATTGAGAAAGAAAAAAAACAGTATAAATCAGCAACATCAGAGTTTCTAGCACCTGGTGTATTTAGCACCTGGTGTATGACAAACAAATCTCTCAACTTGTCTGTTTAACATTTAAAAGAACATAAAAGGTGTACCTTGACTTGTGCAGCATCCTTGGCGATCTCCCTTGCTCTCCATTCATCAGCTTCTCGATTAGTCTGTTCATAACGTTCATTCTCCTATATATCACAACAATAAGGTAACTAAACAAAACCATATACTGCAGGCAAATGCAAGGCTCAATGTTCTGCCGAGAACTAAAGAAAATAACCTTCTGGCGTATTTCTGCAACGCGCTTTCTCTTTCTCTTTCTCCAAAGTTTATTCCTTTTACTTTTGCGCATTCTATCACACAATCTAACAACCGCCGATTTCTCTTCCCACGGAGTATTTTTATCAACAAAAAGTCTAAAAGGTTCAAGCAGAGTCCTTATCTTTGACATCAATGAGTTGGCTGCTGCAACAGAAAGTGATTCTTGCGTCTCCCAACTGAATTTCCTATCTTCCAAATTCTTGGAAAACGCAGATATCATTTCCTTATCTTCCACCGACCCTCTTTCACCTCTCTTTGTCATCAAAACCTCAAGCTCTTTCTGCCTATCAAAACAAGTAATTCAAATTGGACAGAGATAAGGATTAAAAGCAGATAAAAAAGCAACACGAAGTAATTGGAGCTTGGAACGGCTTAGCTGTAAATGAATTCCAATGACTTACATCACTTTAGCAAGAGAAAGAGTCTCATGTAATTCTCTCAGCTGATCAGCAACGTTTCTACTATCCCAAAAAGTGCTTGAATACGGGGGATTAGGCGGCAACCACATATGATGTTGTGCAGCAGGGATCGTCGGGAAGGGAAGTCGATCCATTGCAAGCGACAGGAATAACTTGATCCTTCTCTTTTAGACTTTTTAATAAAAAAAAAAAGTTAATTCTTTAGGCCTTTCGTTTGGGCTCTCTGCTTTCACAGTGGATCTCTATGATCGAAATCCTCAACTCAAATAACCTTTAGGCCGACCTTGAAGATCATCCTTTAGGTCCAAGTCTCGACCGCCTGTTTTTGTTTTTCTTTGTCCACATTGAACCTTTTGTCTTTTCATTCTCCGTTACGAAATTAGAATTAAAATAAAAGAAGATGGACAACATTTAGTCAAATTTATATTTGTATTCTATTCTTGGTTTACATAATGTAATACAGATTTAATACTCTCATTCTCTTGAAAGTCAACAGGTGTTGTCACCTTATGTTCAACATTCAAGAGCTACCTTTGGATTATTGGACAACAAATGGGTTAAGCTATCTTGCAATTTACATTGGCAATCTAATTTGCATGGACCAAGCAACAACTGAAGTTTTAAGAATCTATTTTGCAACATTTTATGTATTAGTTAGCTAATTATCTTACTTGCCTAATTTTGTACCAATTAGAAGATTGAATGAGCAACTTGAAACCATGGAAGACAACTTGAGAGTTTCTTGTACTTGGAAATCTGATTTAGAAGGATCTAGAAAGAAGTGGATTCCTAATGGTAAGAGATTTAAAACAAGTTTCTATGATGAATTGGAGGAATATGTCATAACAAAGAATAATGAGCACAACAATAACAACATTTTAAGATAGGAAACACAAGTTAAATCTTCAAAAGTAGTGGGAGAAGGTGTAATATCAAATCCTATTGAACTAGCAGATAGTTAGAATATTATAAAGGAGCTGAATAAAGAAGAGAATTTGCTAGAAACTCCAATATGGAAGAATAAACTACCTGCATCAATCCAAGAATTGAGAAGAATGCACCTGAGAAAGAATTTGAAATAGTGCAAAAAAGGATATCTAGTAAGAAAAAGAATCCACCTACTTATAACTATAAAACATGAAGATTGCATCTTGGAACATTAGAGGAGTTTATGCTCCCTCCAAAAAGTTATCAAAGATTTCAGAAGAGATAATAAACCAAATCTTCTAAATGTTTTGGAAACAAGATTTAGAGTTAGTAAATGTGACATATTGAAGCTAACAAGCAGTGAATGGATAGAAATAGCTAACTTTGATCAGCATCCTAATGGTAGAATTCTAGTTCTTTACAATAGCAACATTATTATAGCCTCTCCATCATGTATCATAGATTAGATGATTTATATTGATGTTATGTGTAAATCCTCCAAGAGTGATGATATGCTCACAATAATGGCTATCAAAGAAATAACCTTTAAAATGACATTAAAAGGATCTTTACTCACACTAATAAGCCCTCGTTAATCACTAGAGACTTCAATGCAATCATTGCATCTGAAGAAGCTCAAGGAGCCCATGCAAATGAAATTCCCTGTCAGGATTTAATGTTATGCCTATATGATATTGAGGTAATTGATATAACCTAATTTCTTTACATGGAGTAAAACCAGAAGGGAAATGATCTTATAAAAAAAGTTTATAGATCTCTTACAAATATTAATTGGTTTCAGTAATTCCTTAATAGCTTCACATTTTTCCATAACTCTTTTTTGTCAAATCACTCATCTGTCTTCACTTATACTAATTATGAGAAAATCATATACCCTTTTAGGTTTAAAAATTTTCTTTTATATGTTCCTAGCTTTGATAATGCTTTATTGGAAGGGATAGGAGTTGAAGTGAATGGCCCTAAGTGGTACTAATACTGTCAAAAAATGCTTTTGATCAAGTAGAATCTAAAGCTGTTGTATAAGCAAAATGTAAGAAATTTACACCATCTTATTACAACAACTACAAGTGCTTTAATTTCAACTTAGAATGAATTATATAAAAAAATCAATGTAAAATGCTTATTGACAAAGAGAAGCAACTTTATATAACTTCTATAAAGCTCTCTCATTTGATCAATCCTTGATGAGCAAAGGTCCAGAATTGCTTGGTTGAAGGGCAATCATAGAGGATCAACTTTCTTTCACAAATTAGTTATCTCGAGGAAAGTTACAAAAAGAATAAAAAAAATCTAATGTGTAATAATCACATCATTTGCAATCAAGAATTGTTGAAGCTAGAGGCCTTTAATCACTTCTTCAATGTTATAAATGCTCCCACCAATGCTCAATCTTCAAAGGAAGTACTGAAAAGTATCATGTATAGTACTATTACTTCTCAATAAGCTAAAATACTTTCAAAACTTATTACCATAGCAGAAATTGAGCAAATTATTGAAGGTTTGAATCCCCATAAAGCTCCAGGACCATATGGGTTTAAAATGGCGTTCTTTATTAAAGCCTGCCTTATCATTAAAGATATAGTACTAGGTGTAGTGCTAGAATTCTTTAACAAGAAAAAATACTCATAGTGATTAATGGCAACGTCATAACACTCATTCATAAAGGAGTTGAGCAAAAAAGTTTTGGTGATTTCGTACCTGTAGCTTGTTGTAACCCAATCTACGAGATGATTTTAAAAATATTAGCGAATAGATTAAAGATGATCTTGTTTAAACCATACAAATAGTGCTCAAGGGGTTATATTCCTGGAAAAGAGATGAGTGACAACATTCTTCTTATACAAGAGTTTATGAAGGGTTATTCCAAAAGGAGAGGAGGTAATTGAACGTTTTTATGCAACATCATAAAGGATTTGAATTTTCCTGATTGTTTCATTTATTAGATTTTCATTATGCTTTTCCACCCCATCCTTTAACATTCTAATCAATGAAGAACTAACAAAATTATTTAAGAGTTCTAAAGTAATTAGATAGGGTGACCCTACTTCACTGTACTTATTTTCCATTGTTATGGAGGTATCCAACATGATTTTGTGTAAAATTGTAGTAAGGACTAACCATTTCAACTATCATTCTAAGAGTAGGAAATTGGGAATACTAACCTCATTTTTGCTGATGAATTGATTATCTTAGCCTGGGTGGAAAAAACTTTACTCACAATTGTAATAATGAGTATCAGTTTATTCACCAAGCTGATTGGTCTCCATGTTAATACTGAAAAATCCTTATTTCATATTTCTAGAAGTTTTAAGGATCAAATAAGTATAGATGAACATATCACTAGTTTCAGAGAAATGCATGTACCTTTCACATACTTGGAATTCCATTAACTTCTTCCAGATTGAGTTATAGAAGTTTTAAACCTTTGGTGGATAAAATAAAAGCAAAAATCAAAGGTTGGAGAATGAAACTTTATCTCTCGCTAGGAGATCTCAACTGATTATAGTTGTTCTATCTTTAATCAATATTTATTGGGCAACACATCTTGCTATTCTAAGTGCTATAAATAAAACCATTAACAAATTCAGTAAGTGTAAATTTTGGCTTGATCAAGTCATGTTTCTGGGCCTATAGTGACTGGAGATGGCATACAGGTAAATCCAAATAAGATAGAGGCAGTGATGAATTAGGAAGCTCCGAGAACTGTGTCAGAAATTTAAAGCTTCCTAGGATTGGCCAGATATTACCGGAGGTTTGTTGAAGGGTTTTCTCCAATCTCGGCCCCTCTGACAAAACTTCTGAGGAAGAATGTAGTGTTCAAATAGAATGAGGGGTGTCAGAAGAGCTTCGAGGAACTGAAACATCGGTTGACTACTGCACCGGTGTTGACTATTCCATCGGGGGACCGGAGGCTATATGGTGTATAGTGATGCCTCGCATCAAGGATTGGGATGTGTATTGATGCAACATGGCAAGGTTATCGCCTATGCATCAAGACAATTAAGGCCTCATGAGATAAATTATCTAGTATATGATTTAGAGTTAGTTGCAGTGGTCTTTGCTCTAAAGATTTGGAGACATTATTTGTATGGAGAGACTTTCCATATTTTCACTAATCATAAGAGTCTGAGGTATTTGCTGAGTCAGAGGGAGTTGAACTTGAGGCAAAGGAGATGGATTGAATTATTGAAAGATTATGATTCCACTATTGAATACCACCCAGGACAAGCTAATGTCGTGGCAGATGCTTTGAGCAGGAAGGCTAATATCAGTGCAGCTCAGATTCAATTATCGAGGCTACCTAATTTGATTAATTTAAGAGCTCTGAATGTGGAGTTGAATCTGGAGCAAAATGAGGCACTGATTGCTACTTGGAAGCTGAGACCAATGCTATATGATAGGATCAGAAAAATTTAGGGGAAAGATCCTCATATGGTAAAGCTTATGGAGAAAGTAAAGATGAATCCAGATTTCGAGTTTGAGATGAGAGATGAGACATTATGGTTGAAACAGAGGCTATGTGTGCCTAATGTGATGAGTTGAAGAAGGAGATTCTTGAGAAAACTCATATAGCCGCCTATGTTATGCATCCTAGTACTACCAAGATGTATAACACACTAGTGGCCAGGAATGAAGAAGTAAGTAGCAGAGTATGTATCTAGATGTATGATGTGCTAGCAGGTGAAAGCTAAGCACTAGGCTCTAGTAGAGAAGCTCCATTCGTTGCCTATTCTGGAACGAAAATGGGAACGAATTACTATGGACTTCATCATGGGACTGCCTAAGACTCTGAGGCAGAACGATGCTATATGGGTCATAGTGGAATAGTTATCTAAATCGTCCCACTTCTTACCCGTGAGAGAGAATAACTCACTTGATCAGTTGGCCCAGAAATATGTAAATGAGGTGGTGAGACTGCACGAGGTTTCAGTGTCTATAGTATCAGATAGGCATCCAAGATTTACTTTGAGGTTTTGGAGGAGCTTGTAGTATGCTATGGGTACTAAGTTGAACTTTAGTGCAGCATTTCATCCTCATATAGATGGACAGGGTGAGAGGACAATCAAAACTGTTGAGGATATGCTTAGAGCTTGTGTATTAGAGTTTAAAGGAACTTGGGATCAATATATAGCATTGATAGAGTTTGCCTACAACAACCATTACCACAGTAGTATCGAAATGGCACCGTATGAGGCACTGTATGGGAGAAAATGTCGGTCGCCATTATATTGGGATAAAGAGGGCTTGAGAATGGTTGAAGGCCCAAAACTAATACAAGATACAGTGGATAAAGTGAAGTTGATCCGAGGAAGAATTAAAGTGACTCAAGATAGACAAAAGAGTTATGTAAATCAACATCGACGTGATATAGAGTATAGTATCAGAGACAGAGTATTCTTGAGAGTGTCACCTTGGAAAGGAGTTTTAAGATTCGGTAAAAAGGGTAAGTTG